>CBVK0100228448.1:0-24983 GCA_900067695.1 Picea abies
TGTTCCAAAGCAGTCAGTTATGTCATTTGTGGATGGTCTGTAGGTGACATATTCAAACTTTTCTTTAAGCTTTGGATCATTTTATCCTTTTCATCCAAAGAGTCTTTAACCCCTTGAGAACCTTCAGACTCTAGCCTTTTGACCTATGTCATCCAGGCTTTGTTGGATGCCTTTTCCTGTTTCAAGTGTCCATCTAGTTTGAGTGCATGTGTTGTCAATCTTGTGACCCTCAGACCCAAACTTAGATAATCATAATATAGCATATCACTGACATTTCTATGGAAATTTACTTTTTCAGGGGAACCAATATTTTCATCGTGCATTTTGATCTCAGACACCTTATCATCATCAGCCACTGCTATGTTAAATGTTTTCTTTTCCACATTCCTGACCGAGAGTAAAGAAGCCTTAAACTGGGAAGTCTTTTCCACTTCAGGAAAAAGGTCCCTTATTTCACTATTGGCCATACTTCCCTTCACAACATACTAGTTCATTAAATCTTCCTTGGACTAATAAATTGCCGCATGTGTCTAGCTAAATATGTGTTTCCTTCTGCTAAAAAATTTTGTGCTTCTTTCAATTTGTGTCATGTTTTCTGTACCTGCTTATTCATTCTTGGTTACACTTTCTACCCTTTCCATGCATGTTTTCTCCTTGGGTTCTTCTTCTTCCAGGTCAACTATTTGAGAGGATGATGTGATTTTCATTTTCTTGAGAATATCTTGCTGCCTGCTAGCGCCCAGGGCCTCTGAACTTCTCCTCTTATTGTAGACGCTCATTTTAGGAGCTTTGACAATCAATCTAGGAGAAGGTTTATGTGTTGGGCTCTGCTAGGTGGCTGGTTCCATTTGTTTTTCTTGATCATGTTGTATGGTGATCTCCATATCTACACAGGTTTCTAGATTGGCCAACTTATCAAATCCTTCAACATGCTCGTGTTCATAGGGGCCTTGTGTGCTCACCAATCTTCTCTTTGATATGATCTTGTGCAGGTCATATTTTCTTCCTTGCAACTATGTGAATCCAAATTCACTAAGTTTGGATTGAATCTGAGGCAAACATGACTTGTTCTTCACCACAAAGGGAACTACTATGAAAGGGAATTTTAAATTAGAATCCTTGTGTGTTTTCAAAAAATGCTTGGTCTCTAAGATGATCCTTTGTCTTATGAACTCCAAAGAAAAGATTTTGGGGGTCAGAAAGATCAGTAAAATATGAGTTTCTTCCTGTTAGCCATATACCCAAATCACGGTTGACTGTATGAACAACAACCAGACACCTATCATGCTCTCTGGATTTGGTTGTAAACATCTTTTCATTTCTTCCAGGAACCTTGGCAAGTCTGAACCGAATATAAGACTGTGCATTCTGGACATAATATAATTGATGAAGATAAGCATGGTGATCCTTTTACATTCAGTTGAAATGAATGCAGTCTTAGGAAATTTAGTTTTGTTAGATTCCAAGAACATCCTCAACAAATGGGTGTAATATCTAAAATGTCTTAATAAATTGAAATTCGCCAATTGTTAATGGATATTGTCAACAATGAATTTGTCAAAACTGGCATTGACTGACTGACCAGACTATGACATAAATAAAGTCAACATGAAACCTAACATGACTTATACCACAAACTTATCATTGTCCAATCCTAAAATTTGACCTAATAGAGAACAAGCCCACTGGACTTCGATGATCATGACGCTTATACTGGAGGGTAATGACAGACTCTCTGAATGGTGCTTGGGCTTGAAAATGGTTTGCAGAAACTAGGTTTTTACTTCTGGGGGGCATTCTCTATAAAGTGTGATCATTTTCTGTTCCCCGAAGGGCTCTGACACCACGAAAGAAGACTTGAGTATACTGAAGGTGTGTCGGAGCTAGGGATGATTTTAGGGGCTAAATTTCTCTCATGGACTAATTTTCCATGGCTTTTCCAAAAATAAGATTCGTTATTCTAAAAATTATTCGCCCAAATTCTAAAGGATAAAATTATTTTACCTTAAAAATTTCCAAAATTTTATACGAACTATATAAAATCCTAAGAAATTTGGATATTTTTATAAAAATATAGCCAAACATTTATAGTTGGCATATGAAGGATTAGTAAGATTCACCAAGTAGTAAGATTCACCAAGGTTTCTACATTTTAAAATAAATTTTCATCCTTAGAATCATCCCTGGTCGGAGCGATGGACTATCTATTTCACATAAAACTTCTGACCCTAATTTATTCAGAATGACTCCTTCCCGAGAATATCGCTCTGCACACCAACTTACAAATTTAGGGAAAGGAAAGACTACTTCTATGACGTAAGGGGTGATGGAGGCTTGAGCTACTTTGAGGAAAGGTAGGCGTGTTCCAACATTGTCCAACAAATTTGATCTGGACACAGAAACGGGCGAGATTGTTATCTCTGTGTCGAAAATGTCAGAGTCTCTATCAATTAAAGCTTCTTCTTTGGAGGAGATGTCTTGATCATTTACAGATAAGACAAAGGCATTAGAAACCATGGAAAAAATACATGTTAAGCGGCAAGACAAACACGAATCTGGTTCAGTTCTGAGCTTGAATTTTAAATGGATTCTTTGTGCCAAGTTCCCAAATGTTTGAATGCTTCAAGTTATCATAAAATAATGTCATGAGGTCCCCCTTTTATGGGTATCTATTTACATTGGGGGTTGGAGAAAATGGTTTTAGGCGAACCTCTTTTTGCCCCAATGTGCCTCTAAGGGCACCACTCATCCATGATTTAAACCACAATGGTTTTCCCCGGCCCAACCTTGATTCATTAATCTTCGCGCTACTCCAATCACCGATATGGGTTTCAACCGTTGATCCGGGTTGTTTTAATATCTACGATCCACATTTACCCGGCATCTTCGGCATCAAGGGTTGGAGAAGACGTTTTTAGGAAAACTTATTTTCTCCTCGATGTGTCTCAGAGGGCGCCATGCATCCATGATTTCAACCATGATGGTTTTCCCCGGCCTGCCCTCGATTATTTAACTTTCGTGCTATTTCGATCCCCGATATGTATTTTGGCCGTTGAACTGGGCCATGTTCAAGATCGACGATTCGCTTTGTCTCACACTTTATACTTTCACCATGTCCATACACCGCTAGATATAGCCTAGTCCTCTAAATTATCATATCTCCTTAGCAACATAGCCTTTTGCTAAAATTCCGACATTTGGATACCATTTGAAAATTGTTATGGTGATAACAACTTGACTGATAAGTAGGTAGCTAGTATTTATGCATGTATTAGTTACTCCTAACACCCATAACACTAAAATTAGTTTTCTTTCAATTTTGGTTGGTATCTTCAACCCAATATTCCAGTTACTTAATCATTGTTTTATTTATTTCTTGTGTATTGGGTAAATCACAAGAACTAGCTTGGAATTGCACAGTTTTACTTAATTTATTCTTTGTTTGATTACATTCTATATGAACCACATGATACAACACATTATGGCATGAATTCTCTTTTATTGAACTATTGGTTGTACCCATATCTCAATTACCCCTATGATTGAATTGCTAGTATTTTTATTGTGTGTTCTCTTTCATAAATCATTTGTATAGCGGTTTTTGAGTCTTATTTTTGAAATCCACAGTCACCTTAATGTTGCGCACTATATTGATTATGTTGTCTTAAAAACATGAGTAATACACTCATTTTTCCTGATGATACACTCATTTAATCATCCCTTGGTTTAGATGAGGTAACAAACATTTGCCTATGATTTTCATGGTTTATTGATAGTTATAATAGTTATCTATGTTTTGTATTCAATCTAATAGCCTCATTGTGAAAATCATATTAAGATAGGATTCTAAGATAGTGCTCCAGGTCATCTGGTACCCGCATTGGAATTCATCTAGTACCCATGCTAGAAGTCATCTGGTACCTACACTAGAATTCATCTGGTACAAAGTCATCTGGTACTCGCACTAGAAGCCATCCAATACATGCACCAGAAAATTCCAAAAACCATCCAGTACCTACAATAGAAGCCATTTGGTATCGGTACCTAAAAATATGGACGTGATCAACTGAATCAATATTTTGATAAGTTTGAGGACTTAGTTGGTGAACCATATATCTATTCTAAGTCTATAGGATATTCCTTCATCCTCATGCACTTTGTGTCATGAGGATAAAGGAACATTAAAACAATAAAAGTCATGTATTAATAAACTAAGATTTGATATATTTTGAGTTATCTATTACCTCGATTGTATTGGGTTGTTTCTCTTATAAAGAGTGCATGTAGCTAACCGATGAGAAGAGATGAATATTTTTATGTTGAATTATTGGATTATGAACACATATTTTTTGTAAACTTATGTGTTGAAGGTTAATATGTAGTGGAATTTATTGATATTGTGTGTTTCTTAAAGTTTGGAATTTTGTGAGTTATTTTTAATCTTCCTTGTTGAATTGTAAGGACCCACTAGTCCAACTTGGAGAGCTTACTATAAAATGTAACGAAGATTTTATTCTTGTTTCATGTGGTGTGATCAGGTATTGATTTGTGATCATCCTGTACCCAGTTATTATTCATCCTGTACTTGGTATGATTTGATTTTTGGTTTGATTTAAATATAACATAGATGTTTAGCCTGAGTAGGATGTGAATTACCTTATGTTATAATGTGTGATGAGTTTGGGTGCACCAAAATCATAGGCAATTCATTTAGTTGTATTTCCAGTACTTTGTAATGTTAAAATAATTGCAGATATTTCTATGTGTGATCATTTACATTGCTGAATTGTGTTCTAGGAAGATAATCAACCTCGTAGAATTTATTTTTCAAAGTGTGTTAGTACATGAACAACTCAATAATCTATATTTTTTGTTACAGGAGCCAACAAATGGAAAATCTCAATAAGATCTTTGTTTCATGTGTAGAAATGAAGTAGCTTTTTCAAAATTGCAAGACTGCATTGAATTTCCTTTTGAGTGGCATTGATCAATTCTGGAGGAGTGTGAAGAATTAGATAGGGATTTATTGAAAGTTAATATTAAAGTGTGTCATCACAAGAACGAGACAAGATTTCATCTTTCATCTTCCTGAGCCAATAAATGGATAATCTTGTTTCCTGTACTGGTTACCTATTAGATTGTGTGTTAATTAGATTCCCTTCTTTGAATCATGTTCTTTAAATATTGTAGAGTGTGTAAAGCATGGATTAAGTACATATGATCACATAGTAATTAGCACATCCATTCTTAGATAAATTTTCCATTGGATTTTGGGTTTAATAATTGTAATTAATATTTAGATAAAACAGAGTGTGAATATAAAGTCTTTTGATTTCTACTATACTCACTGGACATAGCTACATCACCTGTTGTCGGAACATATAGTGTGACAAATCTGTTGATTACGAATCATGGTTGACTTATTAATGATTGGAAATATATTGTACATATACTTGCACCAACATTTTGGTGCCATTGTTGGGGAGTTGTAAACAATAATAGGTAGTGTTTGACATAGATTAATTTGATGATTTTGGATTGGTTTGAAGGACAACCTAAGGGAAGAAAGAAGACAGTAATATGAGAGGTAAGAACCTATGCATCCACTTTGGTGGGGTCGCTCCAAAGATAGGTTGTCCTCTTCCCTTTAGTAGTTAGAACTTGTGTCTTTTTAGCACTAGATATTTCTCTTTTATATGAGTAGACTTAGGGATAGTAAAGGCGGATTTATTGCAACAAAAATTCCAGAAAAATTATTTGGTCCAAGAAGAACCCCTCCCACTAATTATGTTGATCGCTATGGAGGGAAACGTTTCAGAGGAGAAAGTTCATAATCATTAATTGAAAATACAGTAAAACACCTTGAAGTTGAAGCTACTGTGCAATTTGGAAACATATCACAACAAGTAGCAGGAGAAGTAGTGGCAACCCAATCAGAAGAAGAAATTGGAAAAGAAATTGAGGCAATGGTAGATAATATGAATCTGTGGTTGTAGCAATACAAAAAGTATTGGAAAAATTAAATATCCTAACTAATCCAGTGGTTGAACCATCACCTAGTGGGAAAACATCACCTGCATCCTATAAATTGTTATACAAAAATATGGCAGATGGAGAAGGGAATGAAAACAATGAGACAGAGACATTTGGGTTTCTAATACCGGACATTACCAGAAATTTCACCATGAAGATTATTATTTTATCATCACTACCTCACTTTCACGACATGTCATATGAATATCTTGATTCATTTATGTTTGAGTTTGATATACTATGCAAAAGTTATAATTACACAAACAATGCTAAAAAATTAAAATTATTTCCACCCACACTGAAATACACAGCCCTCAGATGGTTCATCAGTTTAGGGGAAGATAGTATTTTGTCTTGGGATGACATGAAGGAAACTTTTCTAGAAAATTATTAGGATTATTACAGACCTAGAGATGCTAGGAATGAAATATCCAAGATGCAAAAATATGAGGAAAGCCTAAAGGATTACTTGGAAAGGTTCCTTTATAACTACCAAAAGACCAAACAATTTTTCCTTGACAAAACCGCGGTTAGGATTATTTTTCTGAAGGGTGTAATGGATGATTGTATAGAAGTGTTGAACCTCATGAGCTCTGGGGATATATACCAAAAACCATTTTCTAAGATTGTTGAGTATTGTAAAAAGTATTCTCGTAGTCAAGCCAAAACTGGGAAAGCTTCAAGAGACCCTGTAAACAGAATTGATAAACATTCTACAAGAGGTGTCACAAGAATGGAACTGGGAAATATGATAGAGAATTTCAAAATGGATATCCTAAATAAAATCAACATCCAATTGGATACCCTCAAAATCAAGAGGAAACAAGAGGAAGAGAATGCTACCTTAGAAATTTTATGTCCTCGGTGTAAGAAGAGACATCTTGAGAAGGAGTTCCCTGTTAATGTCGTAGAAGTTTGTGGAATTTGTACATAGGATCATCCTACTAAGAGGTTCCCTTCACTGCATGGTATTCAAGATATCTATAATGGATAAGTATATCCCCAAGACACATCATATCCCCCTAAGAGACTATGGAGGCAACAAAACCCTAACATGTTCCCATATCCTTCCATGCAATACCCACAACATCAATGGGTCCCTCTAATGCCTTATTCCTAGTGGACACCTCAACAACCCTAAGGCCATCCTTGGAAATAGGGATGGATGCTATGGGAAAACCCCTTTACAACCACCATGTTTTCCTACATACCCACAATACCCTTCTAATATCTCTCATCTTTTGCCAAGATTTATTCCACCTTTACTACCTCCACCTCCTCAACTACAAAAACAAATTACATTGTCCATGAATCTGAACCAACAATATCAAATGAAAGATCCACTTAATCCAAATCCTCCTCATCCTACCCCAATTCCTTCACAACCCATTGCAAATCCTAATAATATACCTACTCAACCTGTACACACAACCCATTGCAAATCCTAATAATATACCTACTCAACCTGTACAAAATATGGAATTGCAAACCTTCTCGACTTATGTCATCACCTCGACTCTATTAAATTAAATACAATTAACATCTATGAAGGTCTTAAATAAAACAAATTCAACAGTGGTTATACAAGAACAATCATAAAATAAACCAGATGAAGATGAAGATATCCCTTCTATAGAGGAAATTCTTCTTGGCATTCTAGTTAGACCTACTTCACAACCTAAAATACCTTAGGAAACTAACCATCCACCTTATCCAAAAAGATTTCTTATAAAGAAGCCTAAGGTGCCTCTAGGACGTGATTTAGAAGCTGAATTAAGAAATATATGTGTAAATATTCCTCTGTTACAATCTATTAAGGACATTTTTATCTATGTCAATATTGTAAGGGAGCTTTGCATTAAAAATCTTGGAATAAAAAGGAAGGAGCCTCTTGTTATACGGGTGTTTAGACAGTTGTCAGAATTCATATCAGAAATTTCGTCCAAATAAAATGACCTAGGGAACCCAGTGGTAACCATAGAAATTAATGGAATTTCTTTACCAAATACACTTATTAGTCTCGGAGCAGCAATAAATGTTATGTCTGTTGGTACCATGCAAACACTGCAACTAAATCACTTAAGTCCAACCCAAACCTATTGGAATTAGCAGATAAATCACTCATTAGTCCAGCAGTAAGTCTGGATGATGTAACAGTCCCCCTAACTTCCTAGGAGTATCATGTAAACTTCTTTGTAATTCAACCAAAATCCTCCAAACCCGGACATCTAGTTGTGCTTGGTTGACCTTGGTTAACAACTGTTGATGCATTCATTGGTTGTCGGTATGGAGAGATGACAATTTCCAATGGGACCCACAACCAAAAGATTACTCTATTCCCTCATGCCCAACCAACTACCGAAATTACTTTATGGTTAGAGAATCCCTATGGGGAGGAGTAATGTGCTCAACATTTGTTAACAATTGAACAAATAATAGGTTTTCAAGAACCAACTGAAGATCAAATTTTAAGCCAATTCTTAGCTAAGACTGAATGTATTGAATATCCACATTCTTTTTAGGAATATCAAAATATTTTCAGCTATGAATTCCAGGAACCTTGTCATCCTCATACCTTGCTTACTATGATATCAATGAACGAAGGTAGAGAGTCACCTATGAAACTAGTTGAAATCATCCATGGGAAGTGTCTTTATATCAATTCTAATTTGGAAGATGAACAATAGGATCAATTGATTCAAGAACAATATGATGCCTTTGCATGGGACTATTATGATATGAGAGGGATCCACCCGGATTCTTGTATGCATCACAAATATACCAATGATCAAATAAGACTTGTTAGGCAACCTCAAAGGAGGATGAATCCATCCTTGAAGGAAATAGTGAAAAAAGAGCTGCAAAAGCTCCTAAATGTCAATTTTATCTATCCCATTTCAAATAGTAAGTGGGTATATCCATTATTCATTGTTCCTAATATAAATGGCAAGTGGAGAATTTGTGTGGATTTTAGAGAGCCAAATAAGACTACATTTAGAGACTATTTTCCTTTACCTTTTATAGATCAAGTGTTGGACACTTTGTCTCGGAAAAAAGTAATTTTCCTTCCTGGATGGGTTCAGTGGTTATATCTAGATCCAAAATGCACTAGAGGATCATGAGAAGACCACTTTTACTTGCCTATGGGAAACTTATGCTTATAGGGTCCTTCCCTTTGGGTTATGTAATTCCCCTGCCACCTTTTAACGAGTTGTCCTGGCCATATTTTCTGATTTAACCCATGATTGTGTGGAATTCTATATGGATGACTTCATAGTATATCGGGATGATTTTCAGCAAGCCTTAGACAACCTAAAGAAGGTGTTGATCAAAAGAAACTAAACTTTCTGTCAACCATGAAAAATCCAAAATTATGTTCACTGAGGGGATTGCTTTAGGCCATCATATTGCTGGTACCGGAATAAGGGTAGATCCTGCTAAAAATGAAATCATTTCTCGAATCAAAATCCCTAGTTCTCAAAAAGAAGTTAGAAGCTTCCTAGGGCATGTTGGCTACTATAGAATTTTTATTCAAAATTTTACAAACCTAGTTTCCCCACTGTTCAAATTATTAGCAAAGGATGTTGAATTCCATTGGGGGTCCTCAATGTCAACATGCTTTTGAAATTTTAAAACAAAATATTTCAACTACTCCCATTCTGAGAGGGCCAAATTGGTCCCTTCCTTTCCATACTTGCACTGATGACTCAGATATAGCTCTGGGTTTTGTTTTGGGCCAAAGAGAAAATCAATTTCCCTATTCTATCTATTTTGTCAGCAAAAACCTCTATCCTGCTGAGATAAACTATATGGTTATTGAAAATGAATTCTTAGAAGTAGTTCATGCCATTAACAAATTCTAACATTATATAACTAGGTATGAAGTCTTTGTTCACACCGATCACTTAGATATTATATTTTTAATGAATAAACCTGTCACAAATGCTAGAGTTACGATATGGTTGTTATTGTTACAATAATTCAACATTACTATTATAGATAGACTAGGGAGAGATAATCTTATTGCTTATTTTATGTCCAGACTTATTCATACAGGAGAGAATACACCAGTTAATGATAATTTTCCTGATGAAAACTTGTTTTCTATCTCTACTTACATTCCTTGGTATGCAGATGTGGCCAATTATCTAGTAATAGGGAAATTACCTCAAAATATATCCTCTCATGAAAAACAAAGAATCATTAAGCTAAGTGCTAATTACATCTGGCATGATGATTGTTTATACCGCACTAGGAATAATTTTGCGATTAGAAGATGTGTACAGGAAGATGAGATGCATGAAATTCTTAGAGCCTTCCATGATGGGACATGTGGTGGGAATTGTTTCGACAAGAGGACAAGATACAAAATATCACAGTTAGGCTATTACTGGCCAACCATTTTTAAATATGCAAAGAATTATGTGGCCAACTGTGATGATTTCCAAAGGAAGGGGAAGACAACTTACACTGATGAGATGCCTCTTCGAATATGGGTAGTAATTGAACCTTTTGAAAAATGGGCATTAGATTTCGTAGCACCAATCACCCTATGTCTAGAAGGAAACGGTACATATTGGTTTGTATGGATTATGTGACAAAATGGGTAGAGGATAAATATTTGTATTCTACAAATGAACAGTCTCTTGTTGATTTTATGTTTGAAGAAATATTTACCCATTTTGGTGTGCCTAGGGAGATACTGATAGACCAAGGGACCCAATTTACGTCTAATATGGTCAAATCCATCATAGAACAATATCATATCAGGCATTGGAAATATACACCTTGCCAACCCCAAGAAAATGGACATGTGGAGTCAACCAATAAGGTGATAGAGGCCATTCTCATGAAAATAGTTCAGATGCACCATAAATACTGGGCTAATAGGTTACTTGAAGCCTTATGGGCTTACTGAACAACCTGGAGAAACACCACTGGTCACACCCCCTATGAATTGGTGTATGGGAAGCAGGTGTTGCTTCCCATATAATTTAAAGTAAATACCTTTAGGACAACCATGAAATTGGGAATGGACGTAGATGAGGTACAAAACCAGAGGATAATGTAGTTGGATGAACTTGATGAGATCAGGCAGGATGCCCTTTAAAGAGTCACACTCATTCAAGATCAAAGGGCTAAATGGAATGAAAAATTTATTAATAAAAATTCCTTTCATCCATGTGACTGGGCCCTATTGTATGACAACAGGTTTAGAAATTTTAAAGGAAAAATGCCAACCCGATGGGTGGGACCATATGAAGTGGATAAAGTCTATGAAAACAGTTCAGTTAACATAAAAACCATTGATGCAAATCAAACTTCCTTTGTCGTAAATGGGCACCACTTGAAGGTCTATCATAAGCCCTTGTCTAAAGAAGAATTTATCAAGCATGTTCTTTAGAGTTTTGAAATGCAATTGGTAAGCAAGGGGAGTTCTCCCCCTGCTGACCCACCACTGCAAGTCTGTTGTGGTCTAATTTAACCCTATACATATGTGTATATATGAAAGTTTATAGATATAGGTTTTGAGTGATTCATAAAATTGAGCTAATTATGATCTTTATTTATAGATCATTCATGATAAAGGATCCTCACTGAGTTTTCTTTGAACACTTTAACAAGCAGGAACTGTTCCTGGCTAGGAATTTTTTTTTAAAGGGACAATAGTAGTTATATTTTATCTTGCTAATAAAATGGAAGTGTGAAAATGTTCGGTGTTCTAATTTGGATCTAAAGGAGGAGCCTTCTATCTTTTAGTATCAAAAAATTGTCCAAACTAAGAACTATTGCATAATTTGGAACCTAATTCCACCTTTCCTATCACTTCTACCTTAATTTAAATTTCTTGTACCTATTTCCTACATTTAGTTTTCAATAATAATACTTCAGTAAAATCAGTAGACCTACAGGTTCTTATATTCAACTCAGTATTTGACATTATGGTACCTGTTGGTAGATTCAACACTTCCAGTTTTGAATCTTGGATAAAAGCACCTGCATTCTAATCCAGTACCAGAGATTGCCATCATTGTTCTACAACTTGAAACCCAGAGTGTTACGACCACAATGTGAGGCCTGCAAGTACCAGTTTAAAGATCATAAAGAACATGTACCTTATCAAGTGCATCCGTTACTGTAAAAACCTGTTCCGATACTACAAAATCTTTTTCTAGTACTGTCTTATTCTGATACTGCAGAGTCATGGTTCAGTACTACAAAGTCATGTTTTGGTATTTTCTTGTTCGGGTACTATCATGTTCCTATACTAGTTGACAATTCGATACTGGTGCCAAAGTAATATGCTCATTGTCTTGTACTTGACATTGTTTCAACTTCAGGTAATTGGAGATATGAGCCAATCTTTTAATTTTCTTTGTATCAAGGAATAATTTAAGTCTTGTGCTAAATTGTTCCTTAATTTTATGTACACCCTCCTTCTAAATTGTTATACTTAAACATATCATTCTTATTACCCTTTAAATAGATATTTCCACATCTAGCTCTATTTTGTTGGGTATGTCCATGGGTGTACCTATCTTGTTATTACCTCATCATTTTGAAACATGACTTATGCTACTAATAGTTGAGATTATCCATTGAAAAGGGTTAAAATTGTTATGACTTATACTAACCTAGTTGATTTAACAAGTTCTTATCCAAGTTCCACTTTATAAGATTCTCTTGGGAGGTATTGATGAAAAACCTCATGTGGTGGACCGCTCTTGTAAAACCTTAATGGAATTTCATGAGAATCCTAACAGGATTAAATAGAGGGACCTCTTAGTCAGTATCCGAGATGTTATATTATACATTGAATAGTTGATATTTAAGGCTAATGTGGATGATGTCACCCTTGGGTTGAATACAAACAATCAATTAGGTGCCTAATAAATCTAAAACAATCTCATACCACCTTCCTTCCTTATACTCTAAATTTGTCAATGAACAATATACATCATTTTAAATATTTTGAGTAACATAATGAAAGGAAGTATCAGGAAGTACAAGTAAACTCATTAGGGTACTAAACAAGAGGGAGATTCTTTTATGGTACTAAGGTAAACCCTTCAAGGTACTGAATAGGCCTACTGGTAGTGGGGCTATGTCGGATAAAGCGAGTTGTAAAAAATACATTGGCACATCTAAAACTAAATAAAATCCCTTGGGTCTCATTATGAAGAAATCATTATTAAAATCAAGGCTAGGAGATGAAATTTATATCTCTTGGATGGTGCCTTTAAGAACCTTCCAATATCCACTTTAGGGTTCTATCTTTTAAAATAGATATGTTTCTATGGAAGCGGG
This sequence comes from Picea abies, assembly GCA_900067695.1. Lineage (NCBI taxonomy): Eukaryota > Viridiplantae > Streptophyta > Pinopsida > Pinales > Pinaceae > Picea > Picea abies. The sequence continues at coordinate 13,342 of CBVK0100228448.1, forward strand.
ACCCTCAGTGTAGGTAATTTACCTTACCTAAACAAGAATATATTCATTTCTAATAAACTTGGATAAGAGACAAGTTAATCATCTTAGGGTGTATTATTTTATGTGTTCCCTTCTTCTAATGGCATGAAAATGATAACTATGTCACTTTTATTTTAAAGGTAATCTAGGCAAGGGACCTATTGGTTAAAATCATTTATCAAAATATATTGGCCAATATCTTATAATCATATTACAGTCACATACGAACCTTGTCTTATAGTTATTAATCACAATAGGTTGGATATGACTTATTTTCAAATCATTAATGACATGATCTACTACTCATGACTAGACATGCTCAAAACATTTTGTTCGTACTACTTCATTTCCATCATAACTATAATTTGAACATTATAATAAAAGATGCTTCTATGAATGGCATCACCATTCAGATAAGAGTCATTATAACCATTTTATTGTTATTGAACCTTTGTCATTATACCACCTTTTCTTTTCGGGTTCATTATTGTGCCCAGGTTTGTTACTTTGTTCTGGTACCAAACCCTCTTATCAAGAAACTTTGGTTGATTGTGTCAAGTTGAGAATTTATTTCAAGACAAACATGGGGGTTGGTCACCATGAACCCGTGTTTATGGTATTTCAAGAGATGGAGGAATATAAGGCGTGCAAAGAAAAGTTTGAATAGATTGGATGGGTACCATTTCTAGAACAATTTTGAGGGCACCATGATGAAATTTCCTAGGCCTTTGCACAGAGTATAGTGGATTACCACTGGAGGGTGAAAGATATTTTAAGGGTATGGTGATTGGTCGATAGCTCTGTCAGAATTTCTTGGTGCCCAAGCATTCAAATTCAGATTGGACTAAAGGTATCCCTCTCTAGTGGCTTAAACCAGAAGTATTGGAAAATGCTTGCCAGCCTACAAAGATTTCTAACCTATGAAGTTAGGTATGCCATCATCTTCCTTTACCATTTAATACTACTATTACACTTTTAGGATTGTCCAAAGATGAATTTCCCATACTTTTTATGGATGAGTTTAAGTAAGATAGCTAGAGGGGTTCAATATGCTTCCAAGAAAATAGAAACAAGTCTCTATCATCACAGCTTAATGAAATTATTGGTTGTATATGAATTAAGGAAACATGGAAGTAGTTGGAAACAGTTCATTACTCAATAATTTACCTTAGAAGAAACTACTACAAGCCATACTGAAGGTACCCCTAAGTCGGTAGGAAAAAGAAAACAGGGGAAGGGCGATAAATAGTCTAAGGGAAATATGGGAAGTAGTGAAAACAAGAAGAAGCAACTAGGTAGTGAGGTCGAAGATTTTAGGGCTATAAATAAACCAAAATAGAAAAAGGAAATCAAAGTGGCAAAAAACCCTGTTTCAAGAGTCAAAACACGAAGAAATAGTAAGACTCCTAAGGAGTCTAGTACTAGACCAGAATCTAGTATCAAACCATGTACCCAAAGTAAGACCAAAATGAAAAAGGAAAAACATAGTCATGAGTCATTAACCAAAACAAATAAAATGTGGTTATTTAAGGATGAGGCTGAGGCACCTTTCATTCAAACCATGGAGATATCAGAAGAGAAAGTCCATGTCATTCTAGAGCCTACCCGCAGGACTACTATAAGTATGATTAAAAAAATGATAATCCATACTCTCCCAACCTTGCAATAGGAACCAATTGATATCCTAGCTTCACCAGAGGAAGGGGACAACCCTATTCAGGAGATTGATGAAGAAAAATAATATGTTACAGATACTTTAACAGAATTATCATTTGGATGCAAAGATAAGAAAAAGGCTAAGAAGTGGGAAGACCCCCTTGTCACTCTAACTAAGCACCAAATGATAGTCAAGATACAAAGGATTCAAAAACAAAATGAGAAATTAAGACAAGATGTGGTTGAATATGAAGTTTTGGATTCACATATAAAGAAGGAGAATGAATTGCTTAAAGCCCAAAATCAAAAGTTACGAGATAAGAAAGAAATTCTCACTATGAAATTTAAGAAGGTTGTTCATTTGGGTAAAAAGTGGGAAACATAGGCTAAAAGGAATATGTTACATTGCAGGGTACTCAAAAGAGAAATTAAAGAGTTGAAGAAGGGTGTAACTTTAAGTCTTGACATCTTATCCCAAGCAGCAAATGGTTCATTCAATCATAAATGGCATCAATTTTGAAATTTTTAGGATCATTGTTGCATGAGGATATGAGATGGATAAGGCATGGGAGAAATGTTGAGTCTTATTTTTGGCATCCACAGTCACCTTAATGTTGCACACTATATTGATTATGTTGTCTTAAAAACATGAGTAATCCACTCATTTTTCCCGATGATACACTCATTAACTATCCCTTGGTGTACATGAGGTAATAAACATTTTCCTATGATTTTCATGGTTTATTGATAGTTAGAATAGTTATCTATATTATTTATTCCATATAATAGCCTCGTTGTGAAAATCATATTAAGACAAGGTTCTAAGACAGTGCTCTAGGTCATATTGTACCCGCGCTATAAGTCATCTGGTACCCATGCTAAAATTCATATGGTACCCGCACTGGAAGTCATTCAATACTCGCACTGGAAGTCATCTGGTACCTGCACTAGAAGCCATCCGGTACCTGCACCAGAACATTCCAGAAAGCATCCAGTACCTGCAACATAAGTCATCTGGTACCGATACCTGAAAATATGGACGTGATAAACTGAATGGATATTTTGATAAGTTTAAGGAGTTAGTTGGTGAATGGGATCTCTATTCTAAGTCTATACATTATTCCTTCATCCTCATGCACTTTGTGTCATGAGTATGAATGAACGTTAAAACAAGAAAAGTAATGTATTAATAAACTAAGATTCGATATATTTTGATTTATCTTTTACCTCGATTGTATCAGGTTGTTTCTCTTATAAAGAGGGCTTGTAGGTGACTGATGAGAAGAGTCAAAGATTGTTATGCTGAAGTATTGGTTTATGAACACATATTTTCTGTAAACTTATTTGTTGAAGGTTAATATGAAGTGGAATTTGTTGATCTTGTGTGTTTATTAAAGTCCAGCATTATGTGAGTTCTTTTTAATCTTCCTTGTTGAATCGGTAAGGGCCCACTGGTCCAAATTGGTGATCTTACTGTAAAATGTAGAGAATATTTGATTCTTGTATTCGTGTGGTGTAATTCGATATTGGTCTGTGATCATCCTGTACCTCATTATTATTCATCGTGTACTTGGTATGATTTGATTTTTGGTTTGATTTAAATATAACATAGATTTTTAGCATGAGTAGGATGTGAATTAAATTATGCTATAATGTGTTATGAGTTTGGGTGCACCAAAATCATAGGCATTTCATTTAGTTGTATTCCCAGTACTTTGTAATGTTAAAACAATTGCAAAGATTTATGTGTGTGATCATTTACATTATTGAATTGTGTTCTAGGAAGAGAATCAACCTCTTAGAATTTATTTTGAAAAGAGTGTTAGTACGGGAAAAATTTGATAATCCATCTTTCATGTTAGAAGAGCTAGCAAATGGAAAATCTCAATAAGATCTATGTTTCCTGTGTAGAAATGAAGTAGCTTTTCAGAATTGCAAGACTGCATTGAATTTCCTTTAGAGTGGAATTGATTGATTATGGAGGAGTGTGAAGAATTAGATAGGGATTTCTTGAAAGTTAATATTGAAGTGTGTCATTACAAGAATGAGACAAGATTTCATCTTTAATCTTATTGAGCCAGTAAATGGATATTTTTGTTTCTTGTACTAGTTACCCTATGTGAATGCTCTTCATTACATTACACATTCTTTACAAGGTGTGGTCACTACCTACATCCATCCCCTTTGAATTGTTCCAAATACAACAAAACATTTATAAGTAATGTGTTCTCCAATCCATGTGTATTTCTTTATAGTTATAGACACATGAATACAATCAAAGGTGCATATATATTTAAAGTTTCATGGTTATAGTGGTAGCAATGGGAATATTAGTTTCTATTATTATTTCTTATGGATGGAATTTATGAAAAATATATAGAGATGTTGTTATTTCAATCTCAGGTTTGAATATTTTATTAAACAAAGTATGGAATTCAATTGGAAATTGAATTAGATTGCACTAGTATCCATTTGGAATTTGAAAACAAGCAAGTAAACCAAGTTTTGAACCTAAATATAAGTAATTCATTATTTCTTGTTAATGAGTAACATCTTAAAAGTGTTGGTTTTGAATACTTAAGTAAACAAAGTGTGCTCTTCAACTACCATAATATAATTGTAGAGTGTTCTTGATCCATTTTTGGGCATTAATCTTAGCATGACAAACAAACAAGAAAAGCGTTGAAACCAAATATCAACAACGATATCCAATCACAGTAATGAGCTCATATTAAATAAGCTGCATCTCAGCCTAAATATGAATTACAAGGACATTATATTTAAATTCCATGGAGAAGGATTTGTGTTAGGGAGATGGATAGGACATAGGCCTACTATTTATATATCAATTGATATATATGGTTATAGGTGGCCATGCACCTCAAAAATGATCCTAGACCTTGGAAAATGTATAATAGTTTTACAAGTCCTAAAATTTTGATGCATTTTTTGGGAACTTCCCATGCATTTTCATAGTTGATACAACCTAGAAATATTTGATTTCTAGGCACAAAAAAAACATATATATTGAATTAATCTCTATAATGGTCCAATAAATTCACAAAAAAAAATTCATATGTAAAAGTTTTGATCCCAGGAAGTTGACATATCAACTAGGCTCCTTGGGACCCAGGTTCCATTTTGCTACTTCATTTCCTAGGGTTAATGTTTTGGATATTAGGGTTTTTCCCTTAGTGTTTTATAATTTATGTTAAAAGGTATTTTCAACCTCTTTTAATGTTATTTTAATGAATGAGTATATATTCACATCTCTTTCCATGGATCGCCACTACCATTATAGTCATTTGGCACTACTTTTCACATTGCAATTTTTTCACTATATCATTTATTAATAGAGCTTAGGTTTCACAATATTATTGTTCTCTGTGTGATATATCTATGTTATTTTTCTTCTATTTATATCTACATTTCCTTCTCAACATAATTTGTATTAGTGGTATCAAAGAAATATGATGTTTTATTTTTTCATTCATGTCCTTGACAAGGTCAAGTTATAGGGACTTAGGACTTTAACAAGAGTTCCCTATGTTTGTTTTTATGTTGGTGGACCTTTATCGAGTAGTGTTTTTTCTAATGTTGACTATAGATACAATGGAGACTATATTTTTTCTCCCACACATGAATATTATTCAACTTAGTCCATTGATATTGGTGTTGGTTCATGTGGAGATACTTGAAATAATGATGGCATAATCCCATCAACTACAATATATTCCTTCATATTTTTCTATCTTGTTTCCATGTCCATAGGTTGATGATGGAAATAAAAAAGGATGATATGGTGAAACTTAACCTTCTAAGAATAAGTGTCTCTTTTTTATCCCCTTAATGAATAGATAAAATAAAGTTCAAAGATGAAATGAAGGTGTTCTCCATTTGTCTCAAAGAGGGAGGCTCATTTATCTTAGTATCTCTACTATCCCACCCACCTCTCCATGTCTAATCTAAGTTTCCTCCCATGGCATGGGAAAATAAATATTATAGAGTAGGAGATCCTATCAAGATGTTACTCAAAGAATCATTCATAGAAACGAGGAACAAGATGATTGATAATTCCACCTATATCCTGTGATGACTCCCAATAGCTATGTAAGCACCTTCAACAAGAAATCACTTATGAGGTATGATGCCCTTCAAGGTCCATTTTTTTTTTGTTATTCCTTTCTTTTAATAAAACATAAATGTTGAGGATTTTGAGAAATGGTTGAGTCTTCTAGATGTTTATTACTCTATTAAAAAAATTCTATTAATGAAAATATCACCTTCCCACTCATTAAGTCCCTTCCCCATGCCAAATATTGGCGGGACACTTACTATGTGCAACATGTCAAACATGATTCTAAATAATTAGGTACATAAATCACTTAGGTCACTTAAGTAGCACCATCAACAAGATGTCACTTAGAAGGTATGATTCCCTTCAAGATACAACCTAACTTTGGCATTCCTTTGTTTGAAATAAAGATACGCATTGATTCTTTTGAGAAAGGATAAGTCTATTAGAGGGTTATTTCTTTGTTCAAATATTTTTCAATAGTGAGAATATCACCTTTGTGCTCCTTAATTCCATTCCCCACATCAAATATTGGTTGGATATTTACTTTGTGCAAGATTCCAAAGATGAGTTTGAAGCATTTGGGAAAAAACCCACATTGATTTATTTTGTTGACACTCTTAAAGAGGAATTCTACCCTATTCGAAGCTACAATGATCAATACATGAGATTAAAAAATTTTCACCAAGAGAAATACCAAGTCGTGTTGAAGTAAACCAATACCTTCCATACCTTGCAATCAAATCTAGGTATTAGGAACTCCAAGCAACACCTAGTTATAAAATACCACAATGTTATACATGGGTATATCTAACTAGAAATAGTTGTTTTGGACATCACTTCATTTGATGTTGCTCACTATTATGCTATCTATATCAAGAAAAATATTATGAAGAAGAGTAAGTGAGAGTTTGGGTCTACAAATAATCCACAAAAAAATTAATTCTAAAGGTGGTCCTAGTTAGTAAAACAAATGATAGAACAAGGATAGCCAATATCATGACAACCAATCCAAATTGGATGCAAAGAAGAGTAATGAGAAGTCAAAGAAGGAAACTAGAAAGTGGTGTGAGTTTCATGGAAGTAATTATCACAACATTGATGAATGTCATTCCAACCAATTGTTGTTAACAAAGCAAAACGTCTCATAGTCTAATTCTATCTTAAAATCTTACTTTGAGTTGAATAAGTGAAAATCAATCATTGGTGTAGAACGTCGTATTATTTTTGCTACTACAAGGCTCCAAGTAGAAGAACCATATGATATTGAGGGAGATGATTTCCTCTTCCACTCATATATGTGGGTCAATGAGACTCCACTACATTTCATATTTGACAATAGTAACCACAAGAAGTTGATATTATCAAATATTGTTAAGAAATTGAAGTTCTTGATGATGCTACACCCATAGCCATACACCATTGGTTATCTAAAACAAGGATAATACATTCATTTTAGTTAGCAATGTTTCCTATAATATGACATCAAACCCTTAAAATATGAGGTACTATGTGATGTTACCCCACTTGAATTTTGTGTTTTCCTTTTTGGACAACCATGTATGTGGAAACATCATAATATTTACAACTCTACACCCTATAGTATCACTCTTACTTTGGAAGGTTATATCTAAAAGGTAACAAAGGTATCCTTGACTATAACGGTATCTTTCATTACAACTAATAAGCATAGGAAGGTAAAATCTAAAACAGTGAGATTTGTCCTCTTCATACTTTGGTCAAAAGGTGACTAGAATATGATCGTGACCACCAAGGACTCTAAAAGGAGGATCTTTTCACAATAGGAGAAGGTGGAAAATGTCATGGAATGGTATAAATATATATTTTCTTCACTTGCAAAGGTGTCTTTGCACTATCAAGTAATGAATGCAATTGATTCAAAAATCAATGCTCATTTACTTAACAAATTAGTGTATAGATGATATCTTTGAGAGAATGAGGAGATCAAATGCCAAATTCAAGAGATAATATGAAAGGGCCACATTCAACTGAGCTCCTCACCTTGTGGGAGACCATTTTTTTGGTTTGGAACAAGGATAAGACATGGTGACTTACATTGATTACAAAACCTAAAATAAGTCATAGTCAAGAACTAGTATCCAATTCCTCAGATTGATGATATTATCAATCCCCTCAAAGGAACCAATTTTTTCATGATCTAATTTGGTTTTCACCAAGTACCATTCAAGAAATTTTATATGTGGAAGATAACCTTATTAGGACCCAAATTTTTGGGTAAAGATCGCGTGCACACACAAACAAAGTTGTGCATGCCTATTCCAGTTTTGCATGCCCTCAAGATGTTGCATAGTAGGTAACATGAGGTGCCTGTTCTAGTTCAAGTTTTACTAATGTGTTCCAGTTCAAGTTCTTCCAATGCACATTGGTATGCATTTTTTTATGCATGCCAAAAATTAAGAAGACATCGCATGCACACCAGAATTAAGAAAATAATCTTCAGGAAATCTTCTCGAATGATTACTTCAGGAAGCATGAGAGATTATGGAGACATAAGGAGATGAGATATAAAAGTAGTTAAGATTTCCATGATTCCAAAGAGGTTGCAAGGAATGCATGTAGATGAAAAAAGTGTGTGGGGTTGGAATTCCAAGGAGCGAGTGGTGTAGAAATAAAAGTGACAGAAAGCCAGAGCCGAGAAGTAGATAAAAGGGAGAAACAATGACATAAAAAATGTTGTTGTTAGTCATGTTATCTATCCTACTAGTTAGTCAGTGTTGGTTGTTGTCCTCGTCCTTGATCTCGCTTTGAGCCTATGTTTTATAATGTCTCTCATTGTGAGTCTAGGTTTGTAAGATCTGTAGAGTTATAAATAAAGCACATGGCGCTATGTAATGTAATATTGGGAAAATGTATAAGAGAGCAAGGCTTTTTTGTTGCCAATTGATGAGTTTCTTGATGTATGTCTATGAATGGTTGACTGAAAATAATAAAGTTGCAGTGATTCTTTTCTTATGATGTGTTGATCATGTTATATCAAATGAATTTTTTTGTTGTTTTTACATACTGTTATTAATTAGGTAGTTTGCAATGAATTGTATGAATTCCAACCTAGATGGATTCATGTGTAATTATTTGCAATGAATTGTATGAATTCCAACCTAGATGGATTCATGTGTAATTAACCCTTCATCACCGACACAAGACTAGATGGTCTATGTGATTCTCATGGTGTCTTGGGTGAGGTCTTCTTTATTATTTAGGTGAGGATTGATATGCCAATGCCTTGGGTTTTTTTTTGGTCAACTCTAGACAAACCTTGGGTATTCAACCCCTTGACATTAAGAAGGACATAGACAATCATGGTAAAAGAGCCAAAAAACCTTCAAGTACAATAAAAGTGCATTTGAGTGAATAGTCATGCATTCCATCTTGACTAATGACACATCAATTTCATGAATATGATGGATTATATATTGCATCCATTCACCACCTCCTTTGTGTTCATATATCTATATAATATCCCCATCTTCAATCAAGCTTGGGAGGAGAATATAAATCACACTCAACAAGTGTTGAGAGCATAGTAATAAAATTTATATTCCAATTTATAGAAGTGCTCATTCAACATGAAAATGATTCTCTTTGGGATACATCATGGATGAGCATGATGTGCATGTGGATCTAGCCAAGACCCAAGTCATTCATGATCATCCAACCTGGAAGACACTAACTGAGCTCTACAACTTCTTGGGCCTCCCCAAATTCTACCATAAGTTCATGTTGGGGTTCTCTTATATCACTTGGTGCCAGATATTCTACCATAAGTTCATGTTGGGGTTCTCTTATATCACTTGGTGCCAGATATAATTGACCAAGACTGGAGCCAAAGCTGAGTTTTTTGGGGTTGAGGAACAATAGAAAGAATTAAAGGATATGAAGTTCCACCTTTGTTAAGCACCAAACCTTATTCTACCAAATGTTTAAAAACCATTTGAGGCTAAGATGGATGCTTCAGATTATGCTACCTATGAAGTCCTCACTAATCATGGAAATCTAGTGGCTTATCATGGTGAGACACTCTCTAACATGATGTGTAAGTACTTGACTTATGATGAGGAGATATACTCCATTGTGTAGGTATGTCAACAATGGAGGAATTATATTATTTGAAGGGAAATGATCATCCACTCTGACCACAAGACCCTAAAATTCATGCAAACCTAAGGAAATTTCTAGAAACATTTCCATAAAAAGTGGCCCGCGCACCTCTATTAATTCCACTTAAACATTAAGTAAAAGAGAGGTAGAACAAACCAAGTTGTAGATCTCCTTATCCTACCTCTAGTTGTGACACTTACAATAGTACTTAATTATTTTGTACATAATACTTCCAAATGGAACTAGTTGTATGAAAATGATCCCAAATTCATTGCTACAAATTATACATTGGGCCTATGTAAACTAGTTTCAAACTTCCACCTCCATGATCATGAAATTACATGCCATTAGGGCCATATTTCTATTCCTTTAAGAAATCCTGAGAAACTTCTTTTGGATGCACATTATAGTTGGGTGGTATGAAATTTCAGTGTGGAGACTATAGTGGGATTATTGTAGAATTGATTCTATTGGTTAAATCTCTAATAGGACACAACCAAGTATATCGAGTCATGCACTACATATGCTATCGCTAAATCTATCATCAAGAAGAACGGGATATACACTCATTTACTTACTTTGGAAAATATTTGGGATTCAATATCTATGGATTATATTCCATGCCTTCCCTTAACCAAGTATGGTAATAATTATGTTTTTGTGGTTGTTGATCAGCTCTTTAAGATGGCCATTTTTTCAATGTGCCAGAAAAGTATCACGGTGGAAGCTATTGCTAAGATCTTCTTTCAGTGTATTTGGCTTCATTTTGGGATACCAAAGACCATTTTTCTATATAGGGTAATAGGATCCTTAGTGATTTGTGTTCTATCACATGGTCCATGATGGACACCAAGCTAAAAAAATTGACTACCTTTAACACCTAGATTGATGGAAAAATAATGGTAGTCAATAGGACTATTGTGTATATCCTCTAAATGTACAACTCCAAGAATCCACATCTATGGGATGAAATCCTTACTTATGTTCAATATAGATACAACATGTCCCTTCACGGTTCTATTAGCCACAACCATTTTCAAGTGTTCTTGGGGTTGAATCCATTGGCCACAATTGATGTAGAATTACATATTCCATCTACATGGGAAGAGTCCTCTCATGCTAAGAATGAGGTAAACATATAAACTAATATTTTTTAATACATCCAACACATTGTATAAAAGGTTCAAATATTTTTCAAAAGGATAATGCCAAGTAAAAGCATCGACATGATCGACATTGGGTTCCACAAAAGTCTCAAGTTGGTGATAAGTGTTGATTATTTGGGTTGGTTTTCATTGATGTCAACCCTTGAATAAAGTCTGGTAGAAAATTCTAGTAGCACAAAGATTTGGGTAATGGACCCAAGTTTGTTTGATGGATAATGGTATGAGTTTTGATATATTTGCAGGAAAGCCTATTCTAGATGGATATTACATGTCATTCCATTTCCATTGGTATGTGAAATGTTACATAAATCCTCAAAGTTAGAGAGTTATGGCCATGTGAAGTTGGAGAACCCTCATGAGTCATATAGAAGCCCCAAAAGGTCAAAGTAGTCAAAGTGGTTGAAAAGAAGAAATTGTTTAAATAATAAAGTGAAGTGATGAGTGTAATATAATTCAAAGTTGATACAAAAGACATTATTTAAATAAAAAAGTTAATGGATAAATTACTAAGTGAATAAGTCATTAAAAGTGGGTTACCCCTAAAATAAGGAAAGTGGGTTAAGATGGTTAGAAGGTAATTTAAATAA
>CBVK0100228449.1:0-24960 GCA_900067695.1 Picea abies
CAGGTGGTTGTGCTTGTGTTTTTGGATTTTCGGTTTGATTATTATTTTTCATGGGTTTATTCTTAGTTTTATTCCCCCCCTGGATTGTTGTGGAGAAACATATTGAACTGCATTCACCTCAGATACTTGATTTGGGTGGAGTTTGATGAGAGTGGAGTATGCCCGGTAGCCGGGGCAATGGTTGAATGATTGATTGTGTCGGTCAACTGTGAACCAGACTGGGTTTTGACAGAACTAATAACCCCATCCGAATGAGTGGTAGAGGATGGTTTTGATGGATCGATTGATGTCCGAGGAGCGTTTGGAATCAATTCATATAAAGTACTAGATTGGGAGTAAACCAAATCTAGATACTGAGCACGAGAAATGGCTTCTTCTTCTGTGACTACATCACCCATGAATACATCTCGATTAATAGGGGGTAATATATATTTGGTGAACCATTCCACCAACAATTTGTCGGGAATGGTTTCTTTTATCAACCGTCATTAACGTCTCCATTCATGAATATGATCAGAAATATGTACAGAGTTAGTCTAATGTAGGTTGGTCAAAAGTTCAATGTTGATTTCGTAGCAGATAGACAATTGGAAGTGGGTGATAAAATCCATAACAAGTGAATTAAAATCTTGTAAAGTTCTGTGTTGTAACTCAATGTACCATTTAGCCACTGAACCCATAAGTGTACACTAGAAAATACATAGACATATAGAATCATCCATTAATTAATTGGATGAACACCACAGATGAAAAGTCATAACGTGATTATTAGGGTCTTCACTAGGTTTTCTGTCAAATTTTGGAATATCAGAAGGTAATTTGGCAGGAATGATTAGCCAAAAAGGGGAGTGTAATCTGGGATCATTGGTTAATCTCAACAGATCCAATAGATATAAAGTGGTTAAGAATGGTAACTATCGATTGGATTGAGGATGATACTGGTGTGGCATAGGAACACCAATAGGACTGTAAAATGGTTGTGGTGGATAGTTGTATCCAACATGTCCTCCCATATGTTCTTGATTTTGATCAACAAAAGTAGGATTGATTTGTTGAGGAATTTTCATAAAAGGAGAAGGGAAATCTATTTGGCCCCGGAGAGGATAACCAGTGTAACCCAGGGGAGGATAGTTAGCTTGACTATTTTGAGGCAGATAACTAGTTTTCCCTTAGGGAGGGTAACTAGGTTGACCTTGAGGAGGGTAAGTAATTTTCCCTTGGAGAGGAAAAGATGGTTGGCCTTGAGGACCCCAAGTGAGATTCTAGACCCCTGGGAAGGGTTGTCCGGAATGTAATCCAGAAGGGTTGGGATTTGAGATTCCTCCTTACAGGTTGGGGTTTGATGATCTTCCCTGATGTGGTTGATGAAAAAATCCTCCCTGGGATTGTCCCCAGGATTGTCACGGGTTTCCAGTAAACAAAGGTTGGGATTGTCCCCCTGCCATCGGTTGGGTAGCAACTGGGATTTGAACGATAAAAGGGAGTTTCCCCCAAGTCAAAATTTATGTGTTGAAGGATGGTTGTCCCCTGGTAGGGATTTTTCCATTGAACAGGGGTTTCCCCCCAGTAGGGATTTGTCCCACAGTTGGGTTTTGTTGTGTGGCAGGGTTTTGCATCCTTTGATGTGAAGGTGTCCCAACAGGGATTTTTGGAGTATGTAAAGTTGTGGCTTGAATAGGGACGATAGGTGTAACCGTCAGGGTACTTTACAAATGAGTAGTAACATGACTCCTGTTTCACTTTGAACTTATCCTGAAGTGGTAACAATATTTACTATTTCTTCGATGGGATGGTCGACAGGATAACCTCACAGTCTTGCCTCTGCACCAACGGAGGTAGATGTATGTGGAGGGTCAAAGGGTGGATGGCTAAAATTTAATTTTTCATAAAGGTCTCGTCCTGATGGGGTTCTCCATATATAACGAACAAGAGTTTGTTGTGAATCTACCATTTCAATAGAACAGACAGGGGTAGTGTATTCTTCGTTAAAAGTTGGTTGTATTGGTTCCATATCTAGTTGATTATATGGCCTTGACGGTAGGCTATGGTGATCCTCTACTACAATGTTACCTGAGGAGTCCAGACGGAAAATGAGTGGATCGAGAGGAATTGTCAAAGTTGGGTTTACAGGAAAGGTGGAATCTTCCTGAACTATAACTAAATCTCTCTTGGGATTTGCTAGAAAACGAGTAGCAACACTCCCAACGTTTGAATGGTTCTCGACCTCTTCACGGTAAGTGTCTTCAGGTGAGTTAGGAGGTAGGGTTTCATAGCCTTCTAGAGGAAACCCTTGCATCCTACGTGATCTATGAAGACCTTTATCAACCACAATACCAATTTTTAAGGACAACTAAAGTAAACAAAAAACTCGCTAAAAAATCTAGAAAACCAACAAGCAAAACAATGTCTTCTCTCAATGAACATACTAGTTGGTGATGAAATCCAACATCGTGCGATCAAATCAAGAAGGGGATAGGATATGAATGGGTGGAGTAGTTACGTTGGTAGTCTAGTTAACAGACTTACACCTTGGTGCAAGTTCCCTCACGGTTTTACCCATGGGTTACCCTCCAAGGAGCTCGAGTGAGTTTAACCAATGTATGTTCCAAGTACAACAAAGACTTCCCTTCACCATCACCTCGTATAAGGACCCTAAATATTATGGCCACTAAGGATACCAACTCATAGTCAGCCTCTGGGCGAATACATTCGACAGTCGAGTCCAAACGTATGGGAAGGATATCAAGTCCAAAATTCTTCAAGAGAACTGAGGAAAAATGGACCGGTAAACTCCAGAGGACCCCAAACGGATTCAAAATTCACAAATATCTAAGACCAAATGAATACAGTTGATTCTCAAGAATAACCCCCAATATAAGATCGTACTACTATGATTGATTAAGCCTTGGAGGGATGATTTTTGTTTCTCTCCCACACGCTACCTCTTGTTTAACCCCTATGTGAGAGGGGAATCCCAACTATGCTTATATGAAGGTTGGATTTTCTCTCCCTATCGAAAGATTCTGAGTTTGTCTTGAATGCTTTGGAGAGTTATTCTCACAACCTATTCCAAATTTCTAGTCCTAGTCTATTATTGGTGTAATGATTAAAAAAAGTAAAATTTTCTAGTTTGATTTTAATTAGCGTTCATTTTCATGGTTATTCCTTATGCCAGGGTGAATGATAGTGAAACTGATGATGTTTCAGACTCGACTCCAAAAAAGGTAAAATAATGATATGCAAACTTCCTTTTCAATGAACTTCTAGCTATGGGAAGAAGAAGAGTTTCTTTTCTTTTGTCACTAGCAAACACTCAAGAATACAAAATTTTATACTATTTTATTCTCAACAAAAATTCAAACGATTTCCAAATTATAAAGAAAAACCTTTTCAATATCCAAAACCAATGCATACAAGTATTTCTTTGTTTGATTGTGAATGTAAGTTAAAATATTCATCTAATGATTCATGCTTTCACTAATAATGAAAAAGGTTCGCTACTGTGATTTGAAAAGGAGGAAGCAAAAGTATACAAACAAAGACACTCTCAACAATAAATAAGAGACCGAAAGAAGAACAAACTATTCACTCAAAGAAAAACACTAAGAAACCAAAAGTCACACTTTATAGTCTTTCGGAATTGATTAAGGGATCAAAGATAAGGAAAACAATACTTTGATCAATGACCTTCCTTAGGAAAACCTCCAATCAGTCAGATAATCAAGAAGAGCAGCAAAAAGAAACCAAGTTTGAAAGTGAACAGTTAACTTTGCAATAAGGAAAGACAACAAAAACTCAATAAGGAATAAAAGAATGAAAAGTAGCAATTTTGAGCCAAACAGAGGACAAGATATGACAGATTAGGATATGAGTCAAATAATAAGATACAAGGACTATGCCCAACAAGCAAGAAAGTTTGCAATTTTTCAAAGGAAGGAAAATCGACGCTCTGGTAACTAAAGAATCAGAGCGCTACAACACTCCCTAATAGACTCTGGGGGAGTGTTGATCAAGCAACAATTCTCTCATGTAAACAGTAGAGGGGCACTAGTCCTGAGAAAAGTTTGGGAAAAACTCAGAAAGGTTAGTAACTCAGGGAAATTCAGTAAGATACTTTGTGAGACAACTTAGCAAAGATGAAATATATAAGGAAAAATTAAATAAACAAATGGGATCTAAGTATAGGAAAAAGGCCATGGACGAACCAAGGAAAGAAAAAAATGAAATTTCCTTCCCTAGTGGAGCCACCAATTTATGTTACAAAAATATTCCCCTGTGGACAGGTGAACTTTCTCTTGGAGTACATACCCCTCTATGAAGAGAGAAAACTACCTTTGGAAACTACCATTAATATAGATTCATTTTATCCATCGAAAAAGAGAGAAGGAGATGAAGTATGATGTACCTCACTTAGGACATTTTTCCAAGTTGCTCCAATCTGTGAGTTCCAAACAGTACCTGCAATGGACAACACGGAACAAACAACTATCCCCTACTCTAATGGATTAGACAAAATCAATCAATCCATGAAGATTAAGATAAGAATAGACAAATACATGTAAACAAATACTAAAAGGATATAGGATGAGTATATTAATGAGAACTTCAAAAGGAAACTTACAACCTTCAGATGATGTTGTAGCATCCTTTCCAAGTCCTCCTCGTCCAACCCTTGCTTGAAAGATCCAAAATCAAAATAATAATGCTTTGTTGATTTTCCCCCTTTTGGTCACCATGAGAATGCCTCCATTTATAGGCTTTGAGAGACTCAACCACCTTGGGTATATTTGGAATTAGTTAAGGATATGGCTCCAATAGTTTTGATATCTCCCCTAGATCCAGCCCAAGAGTTAGATTCGATCCAAATCAACTTGATCCATGCAGAGTTGTCTTTAGAAGAAAATGGGATTTCTTCCAAGATTTGATCAACCAACTCGGTACTCCCTTAGAATGGGAAACATAGCACTACAACGCTCCTTGTGATATGGACAAGGAGTGCTAGCACTCCCTGTATATTAGCAGGGGAGTGTTGATCTTCCCAAAAGTTTCCAAGATGAGAAATTCTCATAGAAAAACATTTGTTTCAACTGTCAGATGATGGGGCTTCTTCTTCTAACATGTTTTAGGGGTTGTGTAAAGTGTTTTCATGGTGTCGTTCACGATGTGAAACATACAGAAAGATAATGAGACACTTACGACACTTGCGACAAAAGTGTGACACTTGCGACAAAAGTTCGACACTTACAATACTTACAATAATGAGAATGTGACATTATCGAAGTGAGGAATTTTGATGTGTAACAGGAACCCAAGAAGCACTAGTGTAGGACCAGAATACAATCAATACACTAAAATCCACGGATAATAATTAGGCCAGAGCAGTCAACTTCTAGTTTGACTGGGTTAACGAAGGCTATATTGTTGAGTTTTCTATTGAGTGCATTGAATCCTTCAGCGTTATTGAAAGGAAGTTTACCACCAACCCTAGAAGAATATTGTTGGAAGAGATTCTTTTGTGGATCAAGATGTTGATTGTGGAGAAGGGGATAATACACATGGAGCTTGATAGAATGTCCAAATAAACCTAATTTCATAGAAGGGGGGATGGAAATAAGGGGGAAAAGAGAGAGAGAGAGAGAGAATGGATTCAGTGGAAGGGATCCAAAAAATGATGAAATGAGGTGAAGAAGGGATGTAACCAAAAGAGAAGAAAAGAAAAAGAGTCGAGAGATATGAAAGAAGTGTTGAGATAAAGAGGAAATCCAAACAGAGGAGTGGGGAAAAGATAGAAAGGGGTGAAGGATGATGGGTTAGACCCGAGATGAAGAGAAAGGAGAACACACTAGGAGGAGGTGCGGGAGGCAGTTATGTTCCATAGATAAGCACATAAGGAGAGAGGATGTCAAAGAGACACGACATTATGAGTAGGATATCAAGTGAGGATACCAGGAGTAGTGGGAGTAGGGTCAAAGAAGAGGAAGTCAGATCCCCTTGGCTAATAAGATATGTAGTCACATCAGAGGAAGATGAGGCTCATAGTAGAAACACTAATGAAACCAAATATAGTGATGGACCCCTCCAAGAAGGGGAAGATTCCTTTGAAGTTAGCACTTGTGAGTGGGATTGCATAGGTAGGAAGCTATTTAGGACCCCTCACTGAAGAAAATGAGAGAACATGGAGGAACTAACTCTTTGAATCACCCCCCTTACACATTTGTTATCAAGAATAAAGAATTAAAGAAAGTGTAGAGATAAGAGTAGAAGAAGAGATATTGGAGGAAAGGGTAGGAGAATATGCGAGTGAAGAAGAAGTCAAAGTTAGTAATACTTCACAAGGAAGATCATTAGTATCAAAATCAATATCACCGACAATTAGTGGTCAATCAGGAGGACATAATACTAGATCGAGTATGGAACACCAAGACACAACTCTTAAGGCTTCATGTTTTTCATGGGATGGGAAGAGACGATGCAGAACACCATTGGTTTATATGTGAAGCTATATGTTCTACAAAGAGAGTCATAGACGAGGCATCTAAGATTGTGCAGCAAGAGACCATCTTCAGAGATAGAACTCCAATGTGGTATATGAAGTACAAGGCTATTGAACCAATGGGACAAGCTAAGTCCTTGATAGAGTTCAAGAGAGATCTACTTAAATCCTAAGTCAAAATCACTGTGCATCACTGAGATCAAGAAACAAGTTGGAGAAACCGTATGGGGTTATTGGCACCCAAAGTTTTGGGTAAATATCGTGCGTGTGCACAAACGAAGTTGTGTTCCTATTCCAGTTTTGTGTGTGCTCAAGAAGTTGCCCGAGGGGTGACAGTAGGCGCACACGCCAATTCGAGTTCTGTCAATGCACACCGACCTGAATTTTGTGATGCGCACTAGAAATAAAGAAGACACTACATGCACGCCGGAATCAAGAAAATAATCTTTGGGAAATCTCCTCGAATGATTACTAAAAATAACACAAGGTAACATGGAGCACAAATAAGATGATTTGAAAATGTATTTGGTATTTCCACGATTCCAAAGAGGCTTTGTGGAATGCATGCAAGTGACAAAAGTGTGTGAGACCGACGGTTAAAGGAGCGAGTGGGGCAGAACTAAAAGTTACAGAGCGCCAAATATTTTTCCACCCATAAAAATATCGAAATAAATGACAAATCATATAATAATCCATTCTGAAACAAACATAACTTTCAATACTCAATTGTCTCAATTCTCAACATAAAAAGTCAAGAAAAAAACTCTATATATTAGACTAAGATTTTATATATATATATATGAAGTGAACAAATCCATTTTTCAATACATATCCACTTAAAAAATTTAACAAAATACATTTATGCCTTTAACGATTTTGCATTACAACATCCATACTATTAAACATGAAAAAAAAATACATCTCCTACAACCATTGTGCATTATACTTTTAAACAAATTAGAAAAAAATTCCAGTTTACAATGGATCCCCACTTGAAAACTTTAATCACAACAAATTTATGTCTTAACCATCATACATTACAACCTCCATACTAAAACAAATAAAATAAAATTACATCTTAACCATCATGCATTAAAATCCTCCATGCTATTAAACAAATGAAAGAAAACAACATCACAAAAACAAAGAAGCAACTTCATTGAAGAAGGTCCTCTTCCTCAAAGTTAGAAACCACTTTTTCATTCAAACAGTTTGCAAATTCAACCCTTCCAACTTTACAACGAGCTCCATCCATGGGATTGATTTTTCTTATATTCTTTCCATTCTTCCGACCACCTCGTGAAACTGCTTCCTTCCAAGAAAACATCTGAATAAATGCTGAAAGCATTTTTCATCATTGTCACATCCTCTTCAAACTTTTGAAGACTTTGTAACCTTTGGAGTTGGCCTTGCTTGAGATTTTCCAAGTCTTTCAAAGCCTCTTCTACATGTGCCCAAAAGCACGAGTCCTAAGTGAGGGATGTTGGATTTGTTCGTGGTATTGGAGCTGTTGAAACATGAGTTTTTTTCTTTTTCTTCCATCCATCTCTCAAGAACTTTATGTCGGTCGGGTCTTCTTTTCCATAAGATAGTTGCCATATTTGTGGGTGAGATGGCAATTTGCGATATACAAAGTTTATACAAGTTTTGTACCGCAATTTTTTCTCTTGGATTCTCATGTTCATGGATGCTTGCTTAAATAAGACTAAGTGTTAAATTGTGTTAACAATTGTCTAAGTAAGCAATAGTTCCACTAGAGTAGGAGTGTGACTCGTCTATAGCCTAGAACATAGTATGTGCATGCTCTATGTGAAGAGGCGTAGTTCGGACGAAGTATTCTTGGTGTGACAAACAACCAAGTGAGAATTGTCATGGTGTTGCACACCCTCAGGAGGTGAACGATTGCAAGATCTTATCAGGTGTCCCATGGGGTCATGACCGTTTGGGCAACAAAATATCTTCAATATTCACCAAAATTTTCCCTAGAGGTGTGAGACAATAATTTTTGCTTTAACCTTGTTTCGATGCTATAAACACATAGAAGAAATATAAATGTAAAGAGGGATGAAAATAACTATTGATTTGTTCACCAACATTGATCTACAAATTGATTCCATTGGTACATTTCGTTACAACAAATCTTACAATATTATGAAATCCGTTATGATATTGTGTTTTTACTTAGATTCCCGATTTAATGTTATTAGCTTAATGTATGGAATACTAAGTAAATTGAAAATAGAAGAAGACACACATAACACACCATCCACACAATGAACACACAATGTACCCTAAAAAAACCCAATATGGGAAAAAACCTAGTTAGAAGGTGAGGCCTATGTTCTGTTATTTTCTTGTCAATTATGAAATGAAAATACAAAGAAAGGGGCACTCACTATGGAGTTGCCACATACACTATGACCAATATGGTTTCTATAGGATCTTCTACTTCCTTTGTTGCTTCAATATCCCACTTCAATATCCCACTCTCAATGCTTTGCTCTCCTATGGAACAATACTCCATACAATAAGAATGGAACCCCTTTCTTTCCTAGTCGCCCACTATTTAACATACCTTGATTGTTGTCTAGGGTTAGAGTTAGGATTTTGCATGCCTCAACACTGAATTACTGTTAAGGTTTTGAACCCTCTAGAATCTTCTTGAAAGTCCACATGTGACTAGCACCACATGTGTGAGTAATTGAAGAGGACATGACATCCACTTAGTACCATGGTGGTCAATAAGATAGATCAACTTATGGGAGGCATAACTTCTGTATATGAACTTTGATTGAGGTGATCTTCATGTAGCTAGAAATCTCTTGAAGTGTAGAACAATGTTAATAGGTTGAGTGTTAAGATTGCAAGTTTTGACTCCAAAAATGACTTTTCAAGACCTCAAAGAGGCTCTAGAAGGTTTTGGATCCTAAATCACCAAAGTGAAATCTGCCCATAAAATGGACTTTTCAAGTCAATAGCTCCAATATTTCCACCTACAAAGTACCAAAATAAATAACAAATCATATAATAATCCATTCTCAATCAAACATAGCTTTCAATACTCAATCACCTCAATTCTCAACATAAAAACTCAAAAAATAAACCTCTATATACCAGACTAAAAATTTTTAAAGCACATTCACTTGCTCTTTCAACTTTCCTTGTTAAACACAATATATATATAAAAGAAAAAAAGAAAAAAAAAACATTTCTCAATATATTTCCACTTATAAAAACTTTAAGTAGAAGACATTTATATATTAAT
The DNA here is from genome assembly GCA_900067695.1 of Picea abies. Taxonomy (NCBI): domain Eukaryota; kingdom Viridiplantae; phylum Streptophyta; class Pinopsida; order Pinales; family Pinaceae; genus Picea; species Picea abies. Next base: position 9,759 of record CBVK0100228449.1, read on the forward strand.
CATTATGTATTACATCCATGGGAAGAAAATTACATCTCCAACAAACCATACTGCATTATACTTATACTATTAAATAAATAAAAAATTCCAATTTACAATAGATCCCCAGTAGATACCCACTTGAAAACTTTAATCAGAACAAATTTATGGCTTAACCATCGTGCATTACAGCCTCCAAATTACATACTATTAAAACATATCAAAGAAAATTACATTTTAAACATCATGTATTACAAGCCTCCATGCTATTAAACTCACAAAAACAAAAGAAGCAACTTCATTGGAAGAAGGTCCTCTTCCTCAAAGTTAGAAACCACTTTTTTATTCAAATATCCTGCAAATTCAGCCCTTCCAACTTGACCTTCTTCCTAAATTCAACCCTTCCTACTTGACCTTCTTCCTCAAAGTTAGAAACCAGTTTTTCATTCAAATAGCCTGCAAATTCAGCCCTTCCAACTTTAAGGAGAGCTCCATCCATGGGAATGATTTCTCTTATAATCTTCCCATTCTTCCCACCACCTTGTGAAGCTGCTTCCTTTCAAGAAAACATCTGAAGAAAGCCTGAAAGAGTTTTTCATCATTGTCACATGCTCTTCAAACCTTTGAAGACTTTGTAACCTTTGGTGTTGGCCTTGCTTGAGATTTTCCAGGTCTTTCAAAGCCTCTTCTACACGTGCCCAAAAGCACGGGTCCTGAGTGAGGGATGCAGGCTTTGTTCGTGGTCTTGGAGCCGTTGAACTGCGAGTTTTGTCTTTTTCTTCCATCCATCTCTCAAAAACTTTATGTCGCTCGGGTCTTCCTTCTGTGAGATAGTTGCCATCTTTGTGGGTGAGATAATAATTTGCGATATCCAAAGGTTCTACAAGTTTTCTATATGCAGCAGCAGCATTTAGCCACTTATTTTGTGATTTGAAATCACTGGGCAACTCATGTCTCTCATACATTTCAATAATATCATCCCAGTATCTGGCGAGGTTTATCCTTCGCAAATTAGCATCTATATCCTTCTCATTTTGGCTCTTGAAGGAATCATAATATCCAATGCCTTCATTCTCACAACACTCTTTGTACCACTCAAGCTCCGCCATGGTACATTGTTTCCGGCCTAATTCAATTGATAATTCTCCTGCCCTCCTCAAGGCGAGCTGTGCATCATCATTCTGCATAAAATTGTCATGGCCAATTTAATAACACATTCAAGCATCCATTAGGATTCGTATGAGAAGAAAATAAAATTAAGAAACACACATAAAGACTATTTATATTACACTCAAGGAGCACATATTAAAAAACAATGCTATATTACAATTCAACAAATTTAGAGAAAACAATGATATCTAATAAATTTAGTAAAAGTTTAACTTTCGTTTTGATTTTTGTTTTTGTAGGAATCCAGCTATATAAATTTGGGTGAAATCTCAATTTTCTGTTGCTTAAATTGTATTTCTAAATGCATACAGAAAATTGCATTTCTGAATGCATAAATGGATTCAGCCTGCTGAAAAAGCCTTGGAACACTCAAATTATACAGACTTAACCATTCAAATATGCAGATCCAACAATTTCTAGCTGGTTTTGGGGAAAAATTAAAAGAATAATATTCCCTAGAAAAAACCAAAACCTAAAAAGTTTAAACTACTGCTAAATAATAAACTCTTTGATACAAAATATTATTTTTGAAATTATTTCCAACATAATAGTGGTAAGAAAATAAATTTATTATTGCAGATAAAAACATATTAAACTTAGAAACAAAGATTACTATATCACAATTTAATGTCAAATTTAGATAAATTTAATTGACAGAAATGATAAACCCTTCATATAAAATACTATATTTGGGATTATGTCAATAGTGTAAAGTAACCCAAAACAAGTCATTAGATTAACAAATAATAGTGGTTAAGAACAATTCATTAGATTGACAAGTAATAGTGGTTCATACAAGAAAATGAATTTAATATTGCAAATAAAAACATATTAAATTTAGAAATATAGATTATTATATCACAATTTAATGTTAAATTTAAATAAATTTAGTTGAATTTAAATAAATTTACTTGACATAAATAATAAGTTTATTATAGAATATCAATTTTGAGATTATTTCAAATTCAGAATAATTTATTAGATTGAGAAGAAGAAAAATTCAAAAAACAAAAGCAAAAACAATGTTAAATTATAATTAAAATAAAACACAGATAAAAAACAATACTATATTATAATCTAATATCAAATTTTCAAGAGTTTTATTAAGATCTTTTATATGAATATCATTTTTGAGATTATCTCAATAAAATGTAAAATAACATATGATTAACAATACTATATTATAATCTAATATCAAATTTTCAAGAGTTTTATTAAGATCTTTTATATGAATATCATTTTTGAGATTATCTCAATAAAATGTAAAATAACATATGATTAAATTTAACATATCATAATTTAATGTTAAATTTAAATAAATTTAGTTAAATTTAAATAAATTTACTTGACATAAATAATAAGCTTATTATAGAATATCAATTTTGAGATTATTTCAAATCCAGAATAATTTATTAGATTGAGAAGAAAAAAAATTCAAAAAACAAAAGCAAAACAATATTAAATTATAATTAAAAAAAAAACACAGATAAAAGACAATACTATATTATAATCTAATATCAAATTTTCAAGAGTTTTATTAAGATCTTTTATATGAATATCATTTTTGAGATTATCTCAATAAAATGTAAAATAACATATGATTACTCATTAAAATGATCAATTTCTCATCAATTAATAGATAACACTTATATTACAATCTAATATCAAATCCAAATTTCATTATTTGAACAGATAATACTTATATCACAATCTAATATCAAATTAAAAAAAGTTTAGTAAACATACATAATAAGGTTTTATATGATTTTTTTTTTTAGGATTCTCTCTACACAGTGTAGAGTCATGTAGAGTAAAGTAATCTATTAAAATGACCAATTTCTCATTGCATGGCAAGTCTTAAGTATGAGATAGACTTACTTTCATTATATTGGTGATATTTTTATGTATTCACGATTTTGATTAGTTTACTTAGTTGCAGTTGTATTTATGTGACGTTTACATTAGTGAAAAAAAGTTATTAATATATTCAATGCATTTAGTATACTGATAGAATGAAAAAATGAAATTGAAACTAGTTAAATGAATACAATGGAATCTTGATTCTGTATAAATCTTGTTACATCAAGATTTCAAAAATAAAAATAAATTCCAAAAATAAAAATAGTTTACAAATCTATTTAAAGCTCGTCCTTATTGCATTAAGTAATACTTACAAGGACTTATGATTTTGAATTATCCACCTAACAATCATCTCAGTAATATGATACTCACATGCAATAAAAAAAACTATTAATATCACAGACCAATTTCTTAAGATTTTAAATATTCTATGTAGCAATTAGATGCTCACAAGATGAAAGAAGTAAAATTAAAAGTAGCCACATAAACCTCTGACTTAATCAGTTGTACGTTTGGGACAGGCACGCAGCAAATTCAACTGTTGACTTTGCTTTGTGACCATGAGATACCCTGAACACAGAATAGAATTAAGGATCGCCATAACTGAGTTTACTTGATTCAGAAACTCTTTCATGTTTTAATATACTTTGTTCATTACAGAAAGCCTCAAGAAGTGAGATTAGAAAAAAGAAACCTTCACAGTAAAGACTGACAGGACAGTTCATTAGATTGCATATTTTATTTTAAAAAGGAATGAATCATTACCTGAGCTACCTCCATCTCGGAGGATTCTGGATCGGGAGAAGAATCTAAGAGGATTCTGAATCAAAACCCATCAAAGTTCACATCAGAAGTGAAAAAATTCGTTGTCTCAACATAATCCCATCAAACCTCAAAGAAAGCACTATTTTAACCCTACAAAATTTCTCTCAAACCCACCATAAACTTACTGCAGAAATTCAATTCTCAACTACCAATATATCCAAATAGAGACAATATTTCAATGACACTTCCAAATGTACAGAAATCAACCGTATTCTGCATAATCCCATCAAACCTCAAAGAAAGCACTATTTTAACCCTACAAATTTTTTCTCAAACCCACCATAAACTTACTACAGAAATTCAATTCTCAACTACCAATATATCCAAATAGAGACACAATATTTAAAAATTTTGACACTTCGAAATGTACAGAAATCAGCCGTATTCTGCAGAAGTAAAATGATTTTCTAACCTCATCCTTACCGTGCTGTAGGCAATTCTGAATCTATTGTCTGCTATTGCTGCTTAATTTGCCTTACAGTTGTGGAATTGAAGAACTGAAAATTCCTTAATAAGAATACGTACGTACAAAAGGGAAAGATCCGAGCAATATCCGAGAAAAATAGAGGAATGAGACTTCAATGGGGATTGGAGAACTAGGAAATTGTACATGACAACGTCAATACAGGCATGTTCATGAACCGGAACAGCTTGTTGGGTTTTCTAATCCGTGGCGAGATTTCTGAGAAATTTGGGTAAACTGAAAGCAGCGAATCAATAATTTAATCAGTGAATTTCCAAATTTATTCCTTGGTCTTTCAAGGCAATCCTGAATCCATTGTCTGCTATTGCTGCTTAATTTCCTGGACATTGGTGTTGGATTGAAAAGCTGAAAATTCCTTAATTTGCATAGAGGGTGTCTGACTTTACGCACAAAAGGGAAGGATCCGAGCAATATCCAGGAAAAAATAGAGGAATGAGACTTCAATGGAGAGTGGAGAACTAGGAAATTGTAATTGACAATGACAATACATGCATCTTCCTGGAACCAGAACATCTTGTTGGGTTTTCTAATCCGTAGCTAGATTTTTGAGAAATTTGGGCAAAGTGAGCAGCGAATCAAACATTCACATTAGTAAACTTCCAAATTTATTCTATTTATTCCTTGGTCTTTGAAGGCTAGAATATTTGCCAGGAAAGATATTTATGCTTGGGAAAGAGTTTCATGGAAGAGGATGAAGTAAAATTTATCAACGATTTGTTGGGGGGAGTTGTGGTTAAGTAGCTTGATATGAGGTATGGTTATGTTGATCTAGGTTTAAAATCTGACAAGCCCAAAATTCTGAATTAAAAATTTATCAAGTTTGACTAGGGTTATGTGTGAAATCTTAACTTTGGAAAAAAAAATTATCAGTCATTTAGATGGTTAGGATTCTCATTTGCTATTTAAATTTTTCTTAGTTTAAATATTCTATTAAATGATTTTTTTTCAGTGATATTTTTTGAGGATATTTTTTGAAGTCAGAAATTGTTAAATCCACTGATTTGAGTGATTATTTCAGTATAATCAGAGTGTCTCATTGGTTTTTTCAGCATGCTGAATCTATTTCTGTATTCAGAAATGGATTTTAAACAACAACAAAAATAATGATTTTATAAAGATTTATATGACCCCCAAAAAAATCATTTCTAATTTTTTATGTTTTTTAATAAAAATATTTAGTTAAAATTTTATTGGGAAAAATGATATATGTATATGATTTATATAAAAAAAGTAAGTAGGTCAAAAGAAAAAGTGAGTAGTGAGCACTAACAAAACTTAACAATTAAATATCTTTATAACTTATCCAAAAATAAGTGGTTGAAAATCTAAAAAAATACGAGTTACATAGTCATATGCATAAAGTAAGAAAGTAATGAGCTAAAACTAAATAAAGTGACTAATTGAACACAACAAAAATAGATATAAAGACTAAGCATCAACTACATATCTTATATTCCAAGGAAGGTCATGCTCATCTAGTAAACAATAGTTGATCATCGTCTTCTTGATCGATAAGTAGGGGAAGGGTGCATTCATCTTCTTCTTGTTGCTTGAGATGCTTCTCCATTAAAATAACCAAGTTCAACCAGACAAATGCGAATGAAATGAGCTAGGAGGGGAGTGTACCTTTGGGGAAACTTGACTCATTGTAGGGATCATTACAACAATAAGTCTAATAATTTTAATCCATTAAGGTCAAAAAATAACTTTTTCGGAACATAAAATAACATACAAAAATCCCTACCAAATTTTTGACCTAATTTTTATTCCTCTTTTTTTTTTTGATGAAAATTATAAATTGTGGTTGAAATTCTAGCTATTAATTAGGTTGAAAACTAAGGTGAAAATAATGATCGATAATACAATTGAAACAATACAAAAATGTAAGTCAAATCATGGTCATGATATAGGCTGAAATTTTTTCTAGTTGAAATACAAATCAAATTTGTGGTCGAAATATATAGGTTGAAACATTTTATTTAAACACTTGAAATCATAGTAGAAAGTATGGGTTAAATTAGTGTTGCAATTACGGCAAAAATAATATGCTTTTCAAGGACATAATATTATAACAATTTTTTTCCAACCTATGCTGTATTGTAGGTTGAAAATTTTCTTAAAAAAAACAGCTCCTAGTTCTAAGCTTGTTATACCACAATTTGCCACACCATTTGCATTGTGAGATGGCTTAGTTATTGTCCTTGAATTGCAAGCTTAAATCCCAAGTTCCCTCATCAAAGTCACTTAAAAAAAAGTGTTTTTGCTTATATATGTGGGTCACAATTGTGCAACATGCGGACATCCACACCTTGCTAGTGTACAATCCGCAGATGCCCTCAAAAAATGTGAAAAATAAAATAATTCCACAATTTTGGGTGGGGATTTTGGTTGGGATCGTTTCCCAACCTCCTTGAGCCCATACGAAAACGGAATTCAACCTCCTTCACTTCTTGAGGATGGTATAAAGGCACCTTTGGGAGCATGGATGAGGAGGAAAACCTAGGTGCAAAGTTATGCTAAAGAAATTCCAAGTCTCTTTATTCCCCTTCATCCTCTAAGTAGCATCCCTGTGACTTGGAACACTTGTTCCAACATTCCTTCCTTCTCATTATATGGTCATAAGGTGTGTTCCTATCCTTATTGGGTCATCTAAGAAAGGACAATATTGATGAGTGATGCTTGAAGGATCTTTTGGAGGAACCTAGGCGGTTGGGTTTGAGGCACTGTCAACAGCTGGAGTTAGGTTATAACCACTTCTTTTACCATTGCTAATAAAGAGTTATATTTTCCCATACTTGTGTACTATTGATTCAACGTGTTTATGTATGTCTAATTACTCTTCATATTTGAATATATCTATCAGTTACTTGTATGATTTTATTGATAAAGTAGTTATTTCATTACAAGTCTTGTGTGTGGGTTAGGGTTCTGTCTTTCACTTGGTCAATCTCTATTGTGACATGACCCAAAGTCACAGGGGAAAAATCCCATAACATTGCTCAAGCCATATTTAGTCCTGAGCTCTACTAAAGTAGCTAAGGATCAGATGTAGAGCTCATGTAAGGACCTAGTACTAAGTTAAGGTACTAAGGTCTTGGAATTGAGCTCATGTAAGGTCCTTGTCCTAAGATCTTCTTAGGAAAGTAACGACTTGGTCTTGAGCTATATAGCTAATTAACTAACAAATTTTACATAGAAAATAAAATCATTCTTTCATTTTTTTTGTTAAGAGAAAATAAAATAATTATTGCAGAATGGAAAGACATTAACACTAAATGGAATATAGAAGCCCTATGTAAATTTCTAATCCAGGGCGACTTGTTTCCTAATGTTCTCTCATTAAATAACTCAAAAATACAATTTATTTAACATAAGAAAATTAAACTTTTGAACATTACATCAATCATACACTAGCTGAAAAATGAACAATGTAAGAAATAAAACACGTACACAATGATTTTTTCTTCGAATCAACTTTGAATTCCTTTGATCAAAGCTTACAATGTGACTTCTGCGGCCTATTTTGAACCAATAACTATACAATCATTAAATCACCTCAAGCATAAGTGTATGGTCTGTGTAGAAGAACGTACAACTATAATTGTACAACTTGCTATGTTTCTACCTTTTCTAGACAACAAGTCACTCCTTCTCCCCTCTCAACATTGAAGCATGCTTAAGAAATATGTTGTACAAACATATCTAAAGGTGTATGGTCAGATCTACAGTGGTGTGGCTCGTGCATAAAGAAAACATACCTACAACAATGGTACAAATTGTATGGCCCACTATACTTGCTTGTTTCTTTAGTGGATCTGCTCCTTTTCTACCTGATGCACTCTTCCTTCTTCTAGCTCGCTTGCTCTCTTCTCATGTGAGGTCAACCTCTCCTATCTTGTCCTCTTTATTCTTTGAGAGAAATAACTAATCTCCTCAATATTAGATGCCACTTATCTCAGTCCTTGGATGTATTGCTAAGATTAAATCCTAATCTAGGTCACTAATGTCTTAGAACTTCTAGAACATTTCATTTAAATTCCTAAGACTAAGTTAACTTCAAAACATTATACTTCCACTTTTATTTTTATTTTTTCAAGTGAAAGTACAAGATGGAATTAGTGACCACCTTACCAATGTGGTCACTAATGAAATGTCTTGAACCACTTCATGCATATTTACACAAAACTATGTGCAAGAAGTTCCCACTTGAGCTACATTTCTCAACACTCCCTCTTAGTAGGGAAGGGATTTTACATCAATCCAAGTCTTTCTTTGAATGCTTCAAAACTTCTCTTTTGCTAAGGGATTGGTCATAATATTAACTACCTACTTATTTGTGGGAATATACTCGAGCTTCATTGCTCCCTTTTGTTCATCTTTTTTTTGGTCAAGAGAAAATGACCAACAATGAGAGAAAACTTGTGGGGAACAAGAAAGTCTCTCCTTGTTTCTATAGAGGTGGCACTCCTCTTACTTGATATATAGAAGATTCTTCTTTTGAACTTAAATACATGTAAGAGAAAACATTAACAAATCTTCCAATAAAACTTCTCTATACAGATGTACAAACTCTTATATATGGATGTACTTGTCAAGCACATCATCTTGTTCATGAAAAAAATAAACATATCTGCAAAGATTTGTATTTGGAGTCTACTTTCAACAGATATTTTTCCTTCCTTTTAAAATAATGTGAATCCAGAATCAGCTATGACTTTGCAAGATGAAAGGAAAGTAAAATGGGTAGGTCATCAAATAACTTAACACTGTCATTTCATTACAACTCAAAAAATATTTTGATAGACACACATTTGAAATCTCATGCTTTAGATTCAAACTCTGATAAATCACTAATGTAATGCCCCGAATAGTTATTTGTGGGAGAAATTAATAATAATATCCCAAATGTAACAAGTTTAAAAATGTATGAAACAAGAGGGATAAATCAATCTCAATAAGATCTCAATGTGAATTAGATAAACCGAATTAAACTACATTTTATTTTTCTTACAAGCAGAGATTTTGTCCTTTGGACCCAGAATATCATGAAAATGACTGGTAGAATTTAAAGAAATGATCAGACCTAGATCTTCTTGTTTCCAAACATACATGGAAAAATTGATGGAAAGGATCTTGTAGAAAGAAAGATGAGGGAGAAAGTTAAGCAGTCTGATTCACAAAATCTTGGAAAGGTAAACTTGCTTCTTGTAAACTCTCCACTTGGGCCTTTGAATGCCTTTTACATCTTCTTTTATAATCTTCTCTTCGTATTCTTGAAGCTTATTTAGGGTTAGAATTAGGGTTTTATTTTCCCCTTTGTATATTTGGACTTAGATATATGTGTCATCAACTAGGACCCACTTTAGAAGCTCAAAAATTTCTTTTAATAAACAATTTTCCAAAAATAATTTGTTGTCAAGCTAGAAAATATTTTGGACTGTAATTTGATTTTTAGGGCATGATAGTTATAATTCGATCCATGGAAACCAATTCCAAAGTGTTCTTCATGTCTCTATATTTCCAATCTAAGAGGATTTTGAATCAAAATCCATCAAAGTTCACATCAGAAGTTAAAAAATATTCATTGTCTCAACATAATCCCATCAAACCTCAAAGAAAGCATTATTTTAACCCTACAAAATTTCTCTCAAACCCTCCATAAACTTACTATAGAAATTCAATTCTCAACAACCAATATATCCAAATAGAGACATAATATTGCAAAATTTTGACACTTCCAAATGTACAGAAATCAACAGTATTATGTAGAAGGAAAATGATTTTCTAACCTCATCCTTATCGTGTTGTAGGAAATTTTGAATCTATTGTCTGTTATTGTTGTTTAATTTGCCTTACAGTTGTGGTATTTAAGAACTGAAAATTCCTTAATATGAATACGTACGTACAAAAGGGAAAGATCTGAGCAATATCCAGGAAAAATAGAGGAATGAGACTTCAATGGGGAATGGAGAACTAGGAAATTGTACTTGACAATGTCAATACATGCATCTTCAGGAAACTAGAACAACTTGTTGGGTTTTCTAATCTGTAGAGAGAGTTCTGAGAAATTTGGGTAAACTGAAAGCAACGAATCAATCATTTAGTCAGTAAATTTCCAAATTTATTCCTTGGTCTTTCAAGGCAATTCTGAATCCATTGTTTGCTATTTCTTCTTAATTTCCTTGACATTGGTGTTGGATTGAAAAGCTGAAAATTCCTTAATTTGCATACATGGTGTCTGACTTTACGCACAGAAGGGAAGGATCCGAGCAATATCCGGGAAAAAAATAGAGGAATGAGACTTCAATAGAAAGTGGAGAACTAGGAAATTGTAATTGACAATGACAATACATGCATCTTCCTGGAACCAGAACATCTTGTTAGGTTTTCTAATCCGTAGCGAGATTTTTGAGAAATTTGGGTAAAGTGACGTAGCGAATCAATCATTCACATCAGTAAACTTCCAAATTTATTCCTTCGTCTTTGAAGGCGAGAATATTTGCCAGGAAATATATTTATGCTTGGGATGGAGTTTCATGGAAGAGGATGAAGTAAAATTTATCAACAATACTTTGACATGAGGTATGGTTATGTTGATCTAGGTTCAAAATTTCAAAATCTCAAAAGCCTAAAATTTTGAATTAAAAATTTATCAAGTTTGACTAGCATTATGTTCTTGTTCAGTTATACTTTCCAGGGATATTTCTCGAAATCATGTCAGAAATTGTTAAATCTACTGATTTGAGTGATTATTTCAATATATTCCTAGTGTTCAGGGGTTTTTCAGCATGCTGAATCCATATCTGCAATCAGAAATTGATTTTAAACAACAAAATAGTGATTTCATAAAGATTTATATCCATTGCGTCGAACAGTTAGACAACGTCCTTAAATTTTTTGGGTTAAATTTTTTGTGGCTGTCTTAGGTCATGTTATTTATTATTAATAATTGTGGAGATGTTAAAATGGTTGCACACATTTGACTTTTTTTTATGTTTTTTTAATAAAATTGCTTTGTTAAAATTTTATTGGGAAAAAAGAGATATGTACATATGATTTATATAAAAAAGGGTAGGTAGGCCAAAAGACAAAGTGGGTAGTGGGCACTAGCAAAAATGAACAATTAAACATCTTTATAACTTCTCAAAAATAAGTGGTTGAAAATCTAAAAAAATAAGAGTTACATAGTCATAGGCCATAAAGTAGGAGCTAAAACTAAATAACGTGACTAATTGAATACAACAAAAATAGATATAAAGACTAATCATTAACTACATATCCTATATTCAAAGGAAGATCATGCTCATATGGATTTGGGCCCCATCTAGTAAACAATAGTTTATCGATAAGTACGGGATCCATTCATCTTTTTCTTGTTGCTTGAGATGCTTCTCCATTAAAATAACCAAGTTCAATCTAGGGTATTTATTGTTCTCTAGCTTAGAAGGAAGCTTTGAAATATTGTTTCATCGTTCATTTCATTCTTGAACCAAATGACTTGCCATATGGCATGACCTACTACCACACGAATGGGATTCAGATGAGCCAGGAGGGGAGTGTACCTTTGGGAGAACTTGACTCATTGTACAAGGGATCACTACAACCATAAGCCTAATATTTTTAATCCATTAAGGTCAAAAAATAACTTTTTGGGACCTAAAATAACATACAAAAATCCATACCAAAATTTTGACCTAATTTGTATTCCTCTTTTTGATGAATATTATAAATTGTGGTTGAAATTTAAGATATTAATTAGGTTGAAAATTAAGGCCAAAATAATGACCGATAATACAATTGAAACAATACAAAAATGCAAGTCAAAATCCTGGTCATGATATAGGTTGAAATTTTTTTTCTAGTTGAAATATAAATCAAATTTGTGGTCGAAATATATAGGTTGAAACATTTTATTTAAACACTTGAAATCATAGTCGAAAGTATGGGTTAAATTAGTGTTGCAGTTACGACAAAAATAATATGCTTTTCAAGGACATAATATTATAACAATATTTTTCCAACCTATGTTGTATTGTAGGTTGAAAATTTTCTTAAACAAATCAACTCCTAGTTCTAATCTTGTTATACCACAATTTTCCACACCATTTGCATTGTGAGATGGATTAGTCCTTGTCCTTGACTTGCAAGCTTAAATCACAAGCTCCCTCATCAAAGTCACTTAAAAAAAGTGCTTTTGCTTATATATGTGGGTCACCATTGTGAAACACGAAAACGTCCACACCTTGCTAGTGTACAACCCACAGATGCCCTCAAAAAATGTGAAAAATAAAATAATTCCACATTTTTGGGCGGGGATTTCGGTTGGGCTTGTTTCCCAACCTCCCTGAGCCCGTACCGAATGTAATTAAACCTCCTTAACTTCTTGAGGATGGTATAAAGGCACCTTTGGGGGCATGGATGGGGAGGAAAACCTAGGTGCAAAGTTATGCTAAAGAAATTCCAAGTCTCTTTATTCCCCTTCATCCTCTAAGTAGCATCCCTGTGACCTGGAACACTTGTTCCAACATTCCTTCCTTCTCATTATATGGTCATAAGGTGTGTTCCTATCCTTATTGGGTCATCCAAGAAAGGACAATATTGATGAGTGATGCTTGAAGGACCTTTTGGAGGAACCTGGGCGGTTGGGTTTGAGGCACTGTCAACAGCTGGAGTTAGGTTGTAACCACTTCTTTTACTGTTGCTAATAAAGAGTTATATTTTCCCATACTTGTGTACTATTGATTCAATGTGTTTATGTATGTCTAATTACTCTTCATATTTGAATCTATCTATCAGTTACTTGTATGATTTTATGCTATAAATACCTTGTTACAACACTTTCTTGATCTTCTTTTGCAGGTTAACTCAAGTTGGAGTCAAGATAAGTGCCAAGGTCGAGAGCGGGGAACAACACCGAACGTAAGGATGAAAGGTGTGAAACTTTCTTCCCTCTTTTATAAAGTAGTTATTTCATTACAAGTCTTTTGTATGGGTTAGGGTGTTGTCTTTCATTGGTCAATCTCTGTTGTGACATGACCCAAAGTCACAGGGGAAAAATCTCATAACAAAGCTCAAGCCAGATTTATTCATGAGCTCTACTAAAGTAGGTAAGGACCAGATGTAGAGCTGTAAGGACCTAGTACTAAGTTCAGGTACTAAGGTCTTGGTATTGAGTTCATGTAAGGTCATTGTCTCGAGATCTTCTTAGGCAAGTAATGACTTGGTCTTGAGCTATATAAGTAATGAAATAACAAAATTTACATAGAAAATAAAATCATTCTTTCATTTCTTTTGTTGAGAGAAAATAAAATACTTATTGTAGAATGGAAAGGCATTAACACTAAATGGAATACAAAAGCCCTATGTAAATTTTTAAGCCTAGGTGACTTGTGTCCTAATGTTCTCTCATTAAATAACTCAAAAATATAATTTATTTAACATAAGAAAATTAAACTTTTGAACATTGCATCAATCATACACTAGCTGAAAAATGAATAATGTAAGAAATAAAACACATACACAATTATTTCTCCTTCGAATCAACTTTGAATTCCTTTGATCAAAGCTTACAACGTGACTTCTGCATCCTATTTTGAACCAATAACTATACAATCATTAAATCACCTCAAACATAAGTGTATGGCCTGTGTAGAAGAGGGTACAACTATAATGGTACGACGTGCTTTGTTTCTACCTTTTCTAGACAACAAATCACTCCTTCTCCCCTCTCAACATTGAAGCATGCTTAAAAATATGTTGTACAACCATATCTAAAGGTGCATGGCCAGATCTAAATTTGTGTGGCTCGTGCATAAAGAAAACATACCTACAACAATGGTACAAATTGTACGAGCCACTGTACTTGCTTGTATCTTTAGTAGATATGCATATTTTCTTCCTGATGCACTCTTCCTTCTTCTAGCTCACTTGCTCTCTTCTCATGTGAGGTCAACCTCTCCTATCTTGTCCTCTTTATTATTTGAGAGAAATAACTAATCTCCTCAATATTAGATGCCACTTATCTCAGTCCTTGGATGTATTGCTAAGATTAAATCCTAATCTAGGTCACTAATGTCTTAGAACTTCTAGAACATTTCATTTATATTCCTAAGACTAAGTTAACTTCAAAACATTATACTTCCACTTTTATTTTTATTTTTTCAAGTGAAATTACAAGATGGAATTAGTGACCACCTTACCAATGTGGTCACTAATGAAATGTCCCGAACCACTTCATGCATATTTACACAAAAACATGTGCAAGAAGTTCCCACTTGAGATACATTTCTCAACACTCCCTCTTAGCACGAAAGGGATTCTGCATCAATCCAAGTTTGTCTTTGAATGCTTAAAAACTTCTCTTTCACTAATGGATTGGTCATAATATTAACTACCTAGTTATTTGTGGGAATATACTGGAGCTTCATTGCTCCCTTTTGTAGTTTTTTTTTTTTTGTCAAGGGAAAATGACCAACATTGAGAGAAAATCTTGTGGGGAACAAGAAAGTCTCTCCTTGTTTCTATAGAGGTGGCACTCCTCTTGATATATAGAAGATTCTTCTTTTGAACTTAGATACATGTAAGAAAAAACATTAACAAATCTTCCAATAAAACTCCTCTATACAGATGTACAAACTCTTATATATGGATGTACTTGTCAATCACATCATCTTGTTCATGAAAAAAATAAACATGTCTTCAAAGATTTGTATTTGGAGTCTACTTTCAACAGATATTTTTCCTTCCTTTTAAAATAATGTGAATCAAGAATCAGCTATAACTTTGCAAGATTAAAGGAAAGTAAAATGGATAGGTCATCAAATAACTTAACACAATCATTTCATTACAACTCAAAAAATATTTTGATAGACACACATTTGAAAT
>CBVK0100228450.1:0-24958 GCA_900067695.1 Picea abies
TGCTTATAAATTTAACACTCCCTCTCAGCAAGAGAGGTATTCTCAGCTACACCAAGCTTGTCACGAAAGTATGCAAACTTTATCAATGGCAGTGGCTTGGTGAAAATGTCTGCTGTCTGTTCTGCTGTCGGAACGTACTGAAGGCTGAGAACTTTCCTCTGAATCATATCCTGGATATAATGATATCTCATTTCAATGTGTTTTGATTTGTCATGAAACACCGGGTTCTCAGTGAGCTTTATGCAGCTCTGATTGTCACAGTGTATAACTGTGGGCTCAAGCTCTGACCTGAATAAGTCTGAAAGTAGCTTCCTGAGCCACACTGCTTCTCTGCCAGCAGCGCTAGCAGTAATATACTCTGCCTCTGCAGTGCTTTGGGCTACGGAGCCCTGTTTCCTGCTGGACCAGGAAATCATACCTGAACCAAGACTGAAGCAATATCCGGAAGTACTCTTCCGGTCCACAACACTACCCATCCAATCTGAATTTGTAAATCCATGTAGCATCACACCCCCACTGGATGTGTATCTGAGACCATAGGCTATAGTCCCCCGAACATATCTCAGGATATGTTTTACTGCAACCATATGTATGTGTTTAGGTGCACACATGAACTGGCTGAGAGCATTTACAGCATAGCAGATATCAGGTCTCGTATGTACGAGATACATCAAGGATCCAATGATCTGTCGATACACGGTGGGGTCTTCTGGATCTGTGCTTGTGACTTGATCTTGGAGTTTCTTTAAGTTGGAGATCATTGGAGTAGTCATGGACTTGCAGTCCATCATGCCAAATCTGCGGAGGATATCAATGGCATATTTACTCTGTGTGAGAAAAATTTCTCCTGGTTTCTGCCAAACTTCCAAGCCCAGAAAGTAGTGCATGAGCTCCAGATCTTTCATTTCAAATTCTTTAGAAAGCTCCCTCTTAGTCTGAGCTATCAAGTCTTCCTCTCCTGTGAGGAACAAATCATCCACATAAAGAACTAGCAGAACTGGATGATTTTGAATGACCTGTATATACAGATTTGGATCTGCTATGCTCTTGGAGAATCCAAGACTTTGTAAGAAGCTGTCAATTCTGCCATACCAAGCTCTTGGAGCTTGTTTCAACCTGTACAAGGCTTTCTTTAGTTTACATACATGAGATCTTTTATTGTGTATTATGAAGCCTTCAGGCTGCTCAATGTAAACCTCTTCTTCAACTTCACCGTTGAGGAAAGCAGTTTTAACATCCATCTGATGTAATTTCCATCCAAATACTGCTGCAAGTGAAATAATAGTTCTGATAGACGAATACTTGGCAACAGGAGCAAAGATTTCGTCGTAATCAATACCTTCTTTCTGAGAGAAGCCCCGAGCCACAAATCTTGCCTTATACTTTTCAATGCTGCCATCTGCTGCATGCTTTATCTTATAAAGCCATTTAGAAGTCACCACAGATTTGTTACGAGGTCTGGGAACTACTGTCCAAACATCATTCTTCAAGATAGAGTTATATTCTTCACTCATTGCATCCTTCCATACTTGATGTTTAGAGGCATCAGCAAAAGTGGAAGGTTCAGAATCAATTACAGTAGTTAACTTAGATATTAGACCGGAGTACTTATCTGGTTTCCTGCTTTCTCTGAAAGTGCCCTTTGGTGCTGAGTGCCTTTCTGAAGGATGTCAACTTTGCAGGATGTCAAGTAGAGTTTGCCACAACAAGTGAGATCTGAATGACTGTGGCAAACTCTACTTGAGCCGAGAAAAATGACTCTTTAGTTTGGTCTCTGCTTTAACAAAGTCTAAACACCACTTCTTGCTTCTCTCAGTTGGAACTTGGGACTTCCTCTATGACAAGAAGATATCCATTACACATTTTATTTTGGATTGATTGATGTGGAGAGGATAATGAAAGATTATCTTGTTTACTGTCTTGTACACTTGTGAGATGCAAGAAAACTTGTTTGGATCTTTGGTGGAGTGACCAATGCTAGTTGGGAGAGATTCCTTGTTAGGAGAATCTGGAGGCTAGGGTCCTTTATCTTTGGTGGATCCTTGGTTTTCTGAAGGGGGAATTCTAGTAAATCCTTTAGTTTACCCTTGATTTTCAAGACCTTTCTCCTTTTCTTTTTGACTGAAAATTAAATGATGACACTTACCTCCAGTAACCCTTTCTCACTTTTGAGCTAGGCCGAGCTAGTTGAAGATCTAATACAGAATGCTTGGGAATGTAACCATCATATTGAAGATCACAAGAGATAGGTTTAAGCTTTTATAATGTTATTGTTACTAATGCTTGGTGAGTTCTTAGCTTTCATTAAATAAGCTTTTGGTAAATTACAATGGCTTTGACAGAATCACTGGTAAAGGAATTTTAATGGGAAATTGTGTACCTTTAGTGAATGATAGCACCTTATGCATTTAATGGTCATCCATATGTTTTGTACTACAAAGAGTACACGAGCTTTAAAGTTAACCACAATACATTGAGTGGTGGAAACTTGGCAATGTCTTTGGTGTTTGGCTTTGAAAAAAACTTGTGAGGGATGACTTTTGTAAGAACATAATTTGGGACAATACAGTCTTTGGCCTCATTCTTTAAGACGTATTGTTAACTCGTAGCATATGGATGAATAATGTATTATCCATAGGATAGTGAGATGATCTCTTAAGGACATGGAATTACTTGAACTAACAGATTCATATCAAACATCTGCATACACAGAAGATAGCTTCAGTTGGTAACAGGCTGCAAAGAACAAGTATGTCTTTAGCCTAAACAAGTTCATGGATACTCCATTTACATTCATTTTTGTGACTACAAATGACAGCAAGAAGAGCTATGTTTACCTTCCTGTCATATTTATGAATCTGTGTGTCTCAATGAAATACTGTCAGAATCTCGTGTATTTTTGTTATATGACCAAGGAAGCTGTGATCTCAACACATATTTATTATAAATTGATGTAAGCTAGGTCTTTCTCCTTGGTTTGGAAACCCAACAGTATGTTGGTCTATTATCTTTGATATGAAAGACAACATGTAACCATGGGTTATTTTCTTGGTCAAGGAGTCCAACAAATTATCTTGGTAGTTGGGGTATTTTTCCTCGTTTTGGGAACCCTACAGATATCTCCTTTTAATCGAGAGTCCTTAGATTGTAATTGAGCCATTATCCTTGGCAAAGGAGCTCAATAAGTTTGACTCAACTTTTCATATTAAACTTGGTACTGGCACCAAGAACATCTTGAAGAAATATGACACCAGATCAGAGTCAAAGGATCTTATAGGTTCAGAGGGAGCCAGTTTGCACATGCAGGGAGGCAGACATTTTTTTGAGACTTAGAGGGAACAATCCCTGCATATGAGTTAGACCATGACCTACAACAGATGGCAGTATTAAGGTTAAATTTGTGACTCGTTAGAAGGAAGGGATTATCTATGATAAGATCCTTATTTCCATTAGGATCCTTATCTTTCTTGTCACAGTTTTTTTGATTTGAAAACTTCACTAGATAGATGTTAAGACTGATCTTTCTTAAACAATGAAGTTGAGCAAGAGGCTATCCATGGAAAGAATTCCATAGATTATAACAAGCTTCGAGAGCTTGGTATGAAAGTATTGACAATCTCTCTACAGAGTCTTGGGTTCACCAAGAGTATTGTAGATCCCAATCTTTATATAAAGATTGTACAAAATCATCCTGTTATCTTAGGATGATCTGTTCCTTATAGGAAAGAAATTTTTTGATAGCTCAAACTAAGAGGGAGCTCTTCAGCAGAAGTTGAAATGGAAGACTTGGGTCTTTTGCATTATTTTTCTGAGCTTAGAGGTGTGACAAAATCCAGGTGAGATGTTTCTCTCACAAGAGAAAGTACGCAGTGGATATGCTCCGCAGACTTGGCATATTGGACTATAAGTCGATATCCACACCGATGATTTCCAAAACTGAAGAAGCTACAAGATCAAGCTACAGTTTCAAATCCGGAAGATTTTTTATTTTTGAGTCCTTAATGTATCCTATACATACTAGACCAGATTTTTATCATGCAATGAATGCCCTCATCCAGTTCATGTGTGAACCGAAGCATATTCATATGGTTGTTGTTAAACCTTTTCTGAGATATGTTCAAGAGACTATAGCCTATGGGCTTAGATACACTTCAGTGGAGGTGTAATGCTTCATGGTTATACATATTCAAATTGGATGGGCAGTACAGTGGATTGGAAGAGTACTTCCGTATATTGTTTTAGCTTGGTTCAACTATGTTCTCCTGGTCCAGCAGGAAACAGGGCTCCATAGCCCAGAGCACTGTAGATGCAGAATACTTTGCTGCAAGTGATGCCAGTATAGAAGCAACGTGGCTCAGAAAGCCACTCTCAGATTTGTTCAGTGTTGAGTTGGAACCCACAGTAATCCACTGTGATAAACAGAGTTGTGTAAAACTCTCCGTGATTCCTGTGTTTCTATGACATAACACATTGAGATGAGATATCACTATGTTCGAGACATAGTGCAGAAGAACATTCTCAGTATTCAGTATGTTCCGACGACAGGTATTTTTGACCAAGCCAATGTCCTTGACAAATTTGTGTACTTTCGAGACAAGCTTGGTGTTGCTGAGAATGCTTCTCTTGCTGAGAGGGAGTGTTGAATTTAATGCAACTGCAAGAGCCATTCTCCTGGAGGATGGCATAAGACCGTAGTTATGGACTAGGGCCCTCAGTACACTCCTGGGGTTCTTGGTCTGGGACCAAGCAGTTAGAGCCATGGCAAAAGACCCTTGTGAGGGCCCCCAATAGATGACTGGGGTTCTTGGTCTGGGACCAAGCAGTTAGAGCCATGGCAAAAGACCCTTGTGAGGGCCCCCAATAGATGACCGGGGTTCTTGGTCTGGGACCAAGCAGTAAAGACCCTAGATGTATTCTAGGGCCCCTGGATGTGTTCCAGGGAATCCTTGCCATGAGCCTGGATTGATCCTTTGATGTCTTCCTTGGTGGTTGATATAAGTCCCTAGATATGTCTAGGGCCCCTGGATGTGTTCTAGGGTATCCATGCCTAAAGCATGGGTTGATCCTTGGTCTTGTACCTTGGTGGATAAGACCCCAGATGTGTTCTGGGGCAACTTGGTCTTTGATCAGGTAGATCTTGGTGTAATACCAAGATGTGTTGGTGTGTGATCCTCTTCCTCTCTCCCAGGATGGTCCACAGGACCTAGGAGAGACTATGAAGATGGGCATGACCACATTGTGTGATGTACTCCTTATGCTGTGATGATAAAGTTAATTGGTCACTTTGAGAATCATATCGACATGTTTTGCCACTAAGAAAAACTCTTTGCCCTTCTTAATCCCTTGTTTGTTCTTCACCCTTTGGTTTTTGAGTTTGGGTTTGTATTTTTGTTTTAGGGCTTAGTAGGATTAAAATAGAAATATTAATTAATATGACATATGACATATTAAATTAATATTTATATTATTAATATGTCATTATATTAATTATTATTTTATTAACCTAAGCCCTAGCCTAAAACTATAAATAAAACGCTTTCCCTCTCTATTCCTACACTCACTTACTCTCTCCTCTTCTAAGTGGCGGATAGCTCTGAGGTTTTCTTCCTCAGTCCAACGACCTCCTTGACTGTTCAGTTTGGTGCATTTTCTTTGTGCTGGAAGGTGTTTTGACGAGCTGTGTTGCTGGTGGTTCTATTGCTGATTTGTTTGCTGCTGCTAGGTTACTACTACTACTACTCAGATCTGTCCTATTCTAGCAGCCGTCCACCCTACTCTCAGATCTATCCCTTTCTAAGTAGCCAGCCTTCTGTGTGAGATCTGTGTGCCTTCTGTGTGAGATCTGTGTGGTGGGTAGCGGACCCTCTTCTAGGCTGCCGTTTTATGTCTGTGTGAGATCTGTGTGGTGGGTAGTGGACCCTCTTCTAGGCTACCGTTTTTACTCCTGTGTGCAGATCAGGAACCTTTGAGGGCCGTGGCTGTCTTTCTAGGTTACTATCCCACTACTGTAGGCTGTCGCCTACATTTTGGGCAGATCTGGAACTTCCTCTTTTACTGTCACACTTTTCCTCTCTGTTTGTGGTTGAGATAGGGGTTTACTTCCAGAAATCAGTTTGGGGTTCTTCTATGGTGGCAAAACAATCCTATATTCCCTTTGATAGAGATCTAAACCTTAGTGGTTGATCCATGAGTCCAAGACTATATCTGAGCATAAATTCAGAGGCTTAAAATCTCACTTGTGTGCCAAGCTCTTCCTTCATTACACAGAGGTAATTTTCAAAGGTAAGTTGCAGTTGCACTTCAGTTTGATTTATTTGTTTATACTCAGATCTACTATTTGAAATGCTGAGAAATATTTGTTTAGTTCAGATCTATTAGTTTACATTACTCAGAAATATTTGTTTAGTTCAGATCTACTACTCTGCATACTCAGAAATATGTTATCGTTTAGATCTAACTGTAGTGTTTCAGATCTACTATACTGATCAGAGTTTGTTATCTAGATCTACTGTGTTACCGCTGATATAGTTAACAGAATTTTTAAAAAGCATATTTTTTTGTTCTTCTTTCTATTTCTAACAGTTGGGAAAAGTAGGCATACACTATAAATCATTGACCCCTCAAATGTCTATTTGGAATCCACTGTTTGATGAGGTTAGTAGACCACTGTTATCAGAACCGGAAACCAGACCCAATCAGTCGACCCCAGAAATGCGAAACCGGACTGAAAAAAAACTGGAAAAAACTAAAAAAAAACCAGTTGACCAAAAATTACATAAAATATTCAAATTTTGAAAAAAAAACATATATATTCATGTGCATCCATATGAATCCAAACCATTTATACACAAATATGCAAAGTTTCTCATTTATATAGCAAGTATACATAAAACCAAAATAGCACTGAGTGCAATCCATCTCTGAACCAAAATATATCAACAACGGGGCTTTAAATGGACTCTAGAGTCCAAAATAAATCATGCTACAACAAATAACAACATATCATCAAGATCATTACTTATATTAGGATCCTCATCATCAATGTCATCCGCTAAGCATTAAAATAAGATAGAAAAAGCTTAACATGCCTAATAATTGATTTTACTCGACTGAAGGGTACATTTTTACTAGGGTCATGACAGAAGAGTTCAACAATTAATGTCACCAACATTGAGGTACATAGAGGGCTTGGTGCTCTTGATTAAATGCCAGTTCCATACCCTCATACATGATAGAATCCAGTTGAAAAGTTGCAATCCTGCCAATCTTGAAATCCTGAATGCTGTTAAGTCTGCTGAATTTTGAATGGGACCTAAATTTCTACTTTCTCTTGAGGTTGGAACCACTCTTAAACATCCTGAAACAATTAATGGTAATGTTAAAAATTTAAGTAAAAGGATGAAAATGAAAGATAAAAGAGAATGTCACTTTTAAGTAAAAGGATGAAAATGAAAGATAAAGGAGAATGTCACTTTTAACATTAACATTACCATTACCCTAGGGTTAGGTAATAGGCCCCCCTTCCATTAAACAATTGATATTTAAAAAAAATTGTACTCTGTGGATCCATGACACGCCGTTCCGTACAAAACCAGCCAATTTGGTGCTGAACCGGCCAAAAACGGTTCTGTGCCACTGGTCGGCCTGGATTTGCCTCCAAACTGGTTCAACCGGCCTGGTTTGCAGGACTGGAACGGTTTTAATAACACTGTAATAGACATGTATTCTTTCTTGATGTAGCAATATTCATATATCACCACTGCCAGACAGGAAGTCAAATGGGCCATCTTGCATCACCAATATCAAGCAGCTGATGTGAGTTGGTGGGATTTATTCAAAGGAAAATGAGCAATCTTGCAAGGATGATGCAATCTTGGAGGAGTTGCTCCTCTTCCAAGGAATAGAACATGCATGCTTCAAATAAACAAGCAAGGAGGCTGCTGGACCGAATAGGATAATTTTTAATCCAACTTTTATAAGAGGATACCAAATTATTATTTACAAGATGGAATCATTTAAATATAGTTCCCAGCAAAGGTGTATAAAGTACCAAGTTCTGGTATGACAACTTTGCCAGTATGGGTATCTACTTCACATTTTTAATGCCGAGGCTAGAGTATTATGCACTGATACCTTGTTTCGATTTGTCTATATCTTTTGAATCTATGTTTGTACTTTGTTCTACTGTAAATGAACTTTTGATAGAATTGCTATTTCAGCTTCAACTTATAAATCATCTTTGTGATTTTCTGAACTCTTACATTTGTATTTTGTTAATCAGAGCTCAAAAAGTCTCTGTATGCAGTTTTCTCTCAATTTGGAAAAATTGTAGATGTTATTGCCCTCAAAACTCTGAAGCATCGGGGTCAGGCATGGGTTGTTTTTGATGAAGTCTCTGCTGCTACTAATGCACTCCGGCAAATGCAAGGCTTTCCCTTCTATGATAAACCAATGGTGAGCTCTGACATGATTTATTTTGTAGCATGAGAACAAATTGGATGGGGATAAATTATCTGAAGTTTAGCTTGTTAGAATTGGTTTATTTTTCTTGCAAACTCGTAAAAATATTACAATATGTCAATATGATAATGATATGGAAATAATACATAAGAAAAAAATTCTTGTAGTTTCCTATAT
This sequence comes from Picea abies, assembly GCA_900067695.1. Lineage (NCBI taxonomy): Eukaryota > Viridiplantae > Streptophyta > Pinopsida > Pinales > Pinaceae > Picea > Picea abies. Next base: position 8,638 of record CBVK0100228450.1, read on the forward strand.
TGGCTTGCCTTACCCTAAAATCTATTTTATAATCTTGTTATGTCTCTTATAGTTCAACGTAGAGGCAACTTGCAGTTGTTTTCTTTTCCAAAACATGACTGACCTACCTTTGGGCTATCAGCCTACTGTCAACTTTTTGGAACATCAAATTTATGGTTAAATTAGATTCGATTTATTTTTCTCTTCTCGTTTCTGATATAAGAAAAATCATTGTGTGCTTATAGGGCCTTGAGCCTCTTGGGGTTTTGCATTTGTGTTCTACATAGTTCCTGCTCCACTTTCCTTTATTGTCATGTGTATCTCTTCTCTTTGACAAGTTTTTAGCATCTAGGAGTGTTCTACATAGTCTAATGACCACTGATTGTACTCTCCAGTCCAATTGACCTTTTCCTTTGTCATTAATGGACATTAATAAAACTATTTTATTTCATTGTATCTTAACTGTGACATTTCTTGGCCATTCTATCCCAGTGCAGAACTGAAGCGGTGCAGATAGTTGAGAAAAACTTAAAAAGCTGTGCTTTCATTTTTCCCTATACTCTTTTACCTTATTAGTGGGGAAACCCATTATAGGGGTGAACACACTAACACTCTCAAGGAAACCCATTATAAGGGGGAACACACTAACACTCTCAATGATCTTGGCATAGCCAAGAATCTTCAAGTTTTCCACATCAAATCGGATGCAATCATGGTACTGACTGTGAAGTCATCCAGCGAGTACAAGTGCTATAATGCTAGTTCTCAATAACGAAATCTCTAGGAGAATAATGACAAGGGGATCAACCCCATTGTATCAAATGACTGTGAAATATCTTGAGCCCTAAGTGACTAAAGTCCATATGATCTCAATCAAACAAGTAGATTGCTGAATTTAATTGCTGCAGAAAAAATTTCAGAGCATAGCATTAACCACACAATAGCTGGAAATCAAATAACGGAAGCATAAAAATTAGTTTCACACAACACAGGTAATTACTCCAACAATTGCATTTCATTCCTTCGAAAAACTTAAAATGAAACCTCTACAAGCTGCCCAAAAAACAACACTGCACGCCGCACGGATACCAAAAAACACCTTAACCTGACCAAAACAACCTGCTGGGAGAGTATGGCCTGCTGTACGATTGCATGACCTGTTTGTACGGACTGTATGAACACCAATATGGTTCTGTTTGTACAGTACTGTCCCTACGAGTATGCGGAACTCTTCCATATGTTGTCTGGACCTGTACAGGACTGTTGCGTGGGACTGCATGCAGTCGGAAATGTCACTTTCCTGGCTGCCTGCTTTCTCTCCCTCTATGTCGCTCAACTTGCTCAACTGCTCGAGTGTTCAAGTGCATGTGAACTCTCTATTTTTAACCGTCTTTATAGTTTTAGCTGAGACCAAAACCCTAATCTATTTCTGAGATTACTCCTAGTCTAAGTCATGCATGCATGAAATACACTTTTTAGACTCAATTGCTAAGAATAAGATTTTCACTTTTTAACTAAAGTGAATTACAAAATAGAATTTACTTTTTGAAAATAGAATCACTTTTTGAAAATAGAATTACTTTTCGGAAATATCTCAAACTACTTCTCGCATGTTCACATGGAACCTGTGCGGAAGTTCCTATCTGAGCTATAATTTTCAACAACGACTTCATGATAATAAAAGCATATCTTTTTATACGAGTCCATTGAGTTCGTTTCTAATCATGTTTGCAAATTTCCTTGTTTATTTAAGAAAATAACATGGTATCAGAGTGGTAAAAATCTGAATTGATTCAAATACAAAGTGATTGAGGTTTTGAGCATGATTGAAGAGTATGAAGAGTGAGAAAGTCCATAAGTTCAAGTTATTGTTATGAAATTAATTATAATAATAATAATAATCTATTTTTAAGGTCATGGCCAAGCCACACCAAATTGGTGTATGAGACCCCCTTGTTTGGTATATAAAAAGATTGTTTTAGAGTTAATAAAATAATTTGGAAATGGATAGTAGAAGAGTGAAATATATGCAAAAGGTGAAGAGCTGAAGACTGGTTTGATATGTGACGCATACTCTAGCTGCTGTATGGTGCCGCCATACGGAAATTGACCACTAATAAAGAAGCATGTCACCAAGTTGATTATAAAGTCGCCTTAATTTTTTTTGTTTGCTAGTTTGTCCATGACTTGCGGGACTAGCCTATGGCTGAGAAATCGTGACTCAGGGGTGTATAAGCCGTCAAAATCACCTGGGGATCGCACCCTGCCTGAGCCACACCAACCCTTAACATGGCTGGATTTTTTGTTCCCGCAGGTTTCGAACCGGTGACTTAACATCACGAAGTGCTTTAACAACAAACTTTGTCACCTACTGTCCTACACCTTGGGGACTATAAAGTCGCCTTATTAAATGAAAAAGAAGCCACCATTTTTATTAAAGGGAGTTTCCTTTGGAGAGGACAACCACTATTTTTGCAGCCGTTGTATAAACATTGCGAGGCAGACACAACCAATTGTATCAAGTACAAATCGCCTTTGAAGAGGACAACCATTATTTTTGGAGCCGTTGTATAAACATTGAGAGGGAGACACAACCAATTGTATCAAGTACAAATGGTTTTAAACAAAGTTACCAGAACCGAACCGATCGACCCAAAAATCGGAATCGAACCGGAAAAAAACCGATTACTAAAAATACATAAAATATTCAAATTTTGAAAAAAAAAACATATTCATGTGCATCCATGTGAATCCAAACCATTATACACAAATTTGCAAAGTTTCTCATATATATATAACAAATAATAGTGTATAAAACCAAAATAGCACTAAGAGTAAGTGCACTCCATTTTCATATGAATATCCGAATCAAAATACATCATCAAAAAGGCTGTAAATGGCCTATAGAGTCCAAAAATAACTCTAGAGTCTAGGCTAGACTCTAGAGAGTAGAGTCTACAAAATCTAATAATCTGAATCTGCATACTGAAACTCAGACTCAGACTCGGACTCAGACTCAGACTCATCATCTACATCCTCAATCATCATCTACATCCTCAACATGAGTAGACTCAACATGGGGATTCTGAGCCTTGCTTGTTTCCCTTGGTCCAGAATGCAAAGATACAGGTGCAACATCAATGCACACATTCTCTTGATGTGGCTCATGATCCAAATCCATCCAGGAAAGGTCTTCATTGTCAAAAGCTGCTGGCTGAGTCTCCACAACCCAATCTGATGAGGGATCAACATCATCCAAGAATATGTTGTTGGATTTAGGGGTCTTGTTCAACAACTGGTTGCGCCTCAACCTAAGGTTATATTGAACAAAAACACTCAAAAACACTCAAAAACACTCCAGTTGCGTTCACACACCCAGAAGCACTGCATGTCTGGCTCAATATCCGAACTGCAAATTTCTGCAATTCATGGCACTGATTACCAAATCGTTGCCACCAATAAGCTGCATGTAAAGACAAAGAAGATTTAGCAAAGGAGTTTGAAAGTTTGATTTAATTTTTGCCATGAATAATATAATTGAAAGATTTTACAATTACGTACCTGGTGGATCTTTTGCTCTACTTCGAACAACCATAGCCATGCCAAAGGTACCAATACTCTCATTGAAATGCAAGAGTTTGCTGTGTATCTCATCTTGTTTGTTGGAATCAAGGACCATGCGCTCAATGCATTTGTATAATCCTTCTTTTACCTCCCCATCTGCTTCAAAATCTTTTGTGTAATGGTACCTTTCAAAGAGTTAAAACTTAAGAGTCAATGAGTTTGAACTTTGAAACATTAGCTAAAGTTTAAACATTTGCAATTAAAATGTAATAATATATCTTAAAAACTTTGAAATTACTTACTACTTACCTGGGATTCAAGTAATATCCTGCAACATGTAAAGGCCGATGGAGTTGTTTATTCCATCTTTCATCAATGATTCTCCACAAAGGAAGATAATTTTGTCTTTTACCCTGATATGCTTCCTTTATTGCCTCCTTGGCTTGATCCATGGCCTCATAAACAAAACCCATGGCTGGTTTATCACCATCCACCATTTTCAAGACTTTCACAAGAGGCGCACTAAATAGCACTATCTCCTCTGCCCTTTTTCAAAATGCTTTCTCATACACTTTTTCAACAATCTCTTTGCCTTCGGCCTTCTTGCTCCATTGAGATGCATTCCACTCATCACAAGAGAATATCTTCCTCAGGTTGGCTTTTTGGTCGATCATGGATTGCAACGTAAGAAAATTCATTGCAAAACGTGTGATAGCTGACCTGACAAGCTCTTTTCCACCAGTGTTTTTTCTCGTAAGGTTCAAAACCCATGAGCGGTTGTAAATGTACCTTGTTATGCTTTTACCTTGTTCCACTGTTTTTTTCACCCATTCAATTTTCCCAATATCCTGAAGCATGAGGTCCAAACAATGGGCTGCACATGGAGTCGATGCTTTTCCTCTAACATCCTTTCAGCTGCAACATAATTTGAGGCATTATCTGTGATAACTTGTACAACATTCTGCACCCCCACCTCCTCAACTACTTCATCCAAAAGAAAAAATAGTAAATTTGCATCTTTCACTTGATCAAATGCATCCACTGATTTAAGGAACATAGTTCCTTTAGGGAAAGCAATAAGGAAGTTGAGAATGGTGCGGGATCGTTGATCAATCCATCCATCAGACATGATTGTGCACCATGTTTTAGACCATGACTCCTTGAACTCTACGAGGTATTCCTTTACTCTTTCAACTTCATTTTTTAAAACATTCCCCTTAATATCCTCATAACCAGGTCCCTTAAAGCCCGAACCACATGAAGCTACAACATCCAACATAGGTTGATAATAAACAGACCTTGCAACATTGAAAGGTATGTTGGCATCATACCACCACCTAGCAATGCATTCCCAAGCAACCTCCCTTTCTATCTTCTTCCATTTGGCATCAATAGTGGGTTGAGCACTAGAGGTAGTGCGGGGTACAAAAAATGACTCAAAGTTACCACGAGGCCTTTTGGATCCTGATGCACCAACACCACTTCTACCAACATGTTCTACTTCTTCCCTAGGATTGGTATAAGGATCACACTCAGGGATTGGGAAAGCAGAGGATTCCTCAAAACTAGGCATTCTATCTTGAAGATCACTATCAAATCGAGTTCCACTACTACTTCTCCCCACCACTTTTCGAACCTTCTTATTCTTGGCTTTATCTGATTGAAGGCATTAAGAAGGCCCTGCATCTCAGCTTTTAGTTCATCAGAAACTTTCAAGCATGGTTTTATATTCCCCCTTGCATGGGCTAAATGTTGCTTGATCCTATGAATACCTCCCCCACCAACCTCCTTTTGGCAATAATTACAAACCATTTTCTCATCAATCAATTGACAATGAAGCCATGCTGGATCCCTCTTTTCTTTAGGAGCCATGGAAACAAATGAAAATCTGCAAATAAAAACCCTATGTTTTTTTAATTGCTAGGAGAAAACAACAATAATTTTAAGAAGAAAACAACAACAATTTTAAAGAGAGTAATCACTATGGTTTTTGGGAGTAAGTGCATAGTTTACATACCTTGAAATCTGTCAAAAAAAACAAGCTCCAAATCTGCCCAAGAAAACTTGTCCAAGTTTGCTCCAAATCAGCTCCAAATATGCTCCAAATCTGGTCCAAGAAACTCAGCAAAAGAACTCTCCAAATGAGCCCAACAACCAGCTCTTCAAATTAGCCTAGCAACCTCTCCAAATCAGCCCTGCAATCAACTCTCTAAAATCAACAAAAACCCTTAGCTCACAAACTCAAGAGAACCCAAATGAGTAGTGTGAGTGAAATAGAGGGGGTGTGGTTGCTTTTATAGCTTTATTAGGGGCTCTAGACAATTCTAGAACCTTCCCATGCATGCCCCTTTTCTTATTTAAAAAAAAAATTGATTTCCCCCTCACTTTTCCGGCTGTAAGTCATCTTCACGGAATCGGCCGGTTCGAGGAAAAAAACCGGTTCTGTACGGAACCGGTCAAAGGCGGTTTGATGGGGCGGCTTGGATCGGTGGGGTTTGTGAACCGGTCGGACGGGCCCGTTTTACCGGTTTTGGTCCGGTTTTGGTAACCTTGGTTTCAAAGAGTTGCCAAGCACTTAGTCATGCAACAAGTTTTGGAGATTGAATCAAACGTAGAGAACAAAATGTGCACTTAACTGTCCACGCCTTAACCTGACTGTGAAGAAGAACAAAGATGCAACATAAGATAATTGACAGAGAGAGCAGAGAGATTAGTAAGTTGTCTTAACTAGAGCAGACAAAATGAGAATACATTCTATTTTTATGCGTAATCTACTTCATTTGTGAGAATAATCTGCAATAGAGAGAATGACGTGAATGTTATGTAATCCCAAGTCATCATAGAATTTCCTCAAATGATCCTCTGCTTTGGTATCATCATTGCCAGAGAATTTAAGAAGCTAGTAATCAATGCCATCAGGCATATCATATGGAAAACCACGAATTCTACTCATGTCTAGAGGTTTGAAAATATTGTTAGCTGCCCATTTTGGAGGAGCCATGGGGGGCGTGGGCTGATTGCTGTAACGACTTCTCACACGGGTTGTCATTAGTGGAGCCGCCAGATGATCCTCTAAGGAAGATCATCAAAGATAAGTGAGGGATTCTACCCTCAATGGAGTCACCAGGTAAACTCAAGGATAAGGGCTTCATGATAAGATTACCAGAAAAATGTCGTAGGGAGAATGACTCAATCCTCCCCGACAACAACGCCAAAATGTTATCACGGTATTTGTACTTGTGCAAATCCCTCCACAAGATCTCAATCTTATGTAACTATTGGAAGTGTCTATCACCGTCACTTAAGTAGAGACTTCCCTCGTCTTCCCTCGTTTTAGTGATGGAAGGAGGTCCACCACAAGGGAGGCTTCCCTGGTGACCTCAAGGGATCACATAGCAAGATTCGCTGAGCTTACACCCTCCTATCTTGGTCACCTAATGGTTAGGTCGAGGTCTATAAGAGGAAAAGAAGGTAACAAGGTAATTATTTCACTTGTACCAGACAATAAACAATTTGAAGCATAATATAGACAATAACCAAGTTAGAAAGCTCAAAGATGATCTCTTAGATACTAGATGATCAATAAATGCAATGGCTGTTGCAAATCACAACAGTAAACAAGTGTACAACAACAATTAATATTTTGCAACAATAGCAATAAACCTTACTAAGAAATGTAGCAATTTAGCATGAAAAACAAGCCTTCAACATGTACAATATTATCCAATTGCTAGATGAAATTTCTGAGTATCTTAAACCACTTTTCCAAGTGTGTATGCAACAATTTAATGTAAAAATCAAGTGGCTATAGGCAACTTTTGTAACAACAACAATGCATAACATTTGTTTGCTAAGATTAGTGTTGGGGAAGTTAGTAGGATTGTTGAGAGAGAGAATATTAATTTTAAATGCAATTTTCACCACAACATAGCTTTAGACTAGTGTCGTTGTCTTTTAGGGCTTATGGAGTCAAACAAGCAATACCTTGAAGATTGAACTAGGTGAATAAGAAGAGTGAGGTCTAAACCCTAAGGTGCAAACCCTCTTGGGCCTTAGGACTAAACCTTCAAGAAAATGATTCCTAGGGTGCAAACACTCTTGGGCCCTAGGTGCTGTTTTCTTTATTCTAAGTCAACTAGGTCAAGGATCAAAGGCTAAGATTAAAACGTTAAGGTTCAAACACTCTTGGGCCTTAGGTTCTTAATCCCAACAAAGAATGCTTTCACAAACTTGGAAAACAAAAGCATATGAAGGAGAGAAACACTTATGTCTCCTTCCTAGGGTTTCACCAAGACAAAGTAACATGCAACAACATAGTAATTAACACTTTAAAACATTAGTGATGACATAAAATTGCAGCAATTACTTACTTCTTTAAGTTGCTAGGCTAGAAAAAACCCTAGTTGCAACAATACATTATCCAAGAAAGCAAAGAACATCCACAAAGATCCTCCTCCAAAGATAGCGCATGATCCAAGAGACACAAGAAAAGAGAATAACGAACTTTTCTAAAGCTTCTCCCCTACAAATGAGCGAGGAAGTGATGATGAAAAATGAGAGGAGTGCTAGCCTTGTTTATAAGGAAACCCCGACGCTCCAGAAGTCACCAAAAGTGAAAAGACATGTCTCTTGGTGGGGCCAACCCCTCAGATTTTCCTTTACAAATGTCAAAATGTGAAAAATAATACATAAATGGCCAGACGTGTGGTGATGTCATGCTCCCAATGGGCTAGGAGGGCCTCTCCAAGGCCATGTGTCATCGCCTAAGGTACAAATGTGGTGGAAGAATGCCACATCCCATCTCAAAGTCATCATTGGTGTCCAAACGACAACAAACCCCATCATTGTCCAAGGTCTTGAAGATGTGAGAGCCCATGTCTGTATGCGTCAAGTCATTGGGTGACTCACTCTTTTGTATCACACGTGCGATATCCTGCAGTATAGGCACAACGTCCTGGGTGAAAGCCTGGGGCGTACTTTAAAGAACTATGTTAGGGGCATCTAAATCAAAATAGAATATGAAATCAAGTAAACCAATGTTCATAAGATATACTAGTCCTTAAATCATGCAAAGTAAGTGTTATCGCACAATTTGTACTTATTCCAAAGGATAAGGTTTAGGGAAGGCAAATTGGCGTAACGGGAGGTTATCCTATCACTCTCACCTCAACGAGATACCTCTTTCTATTTAGGGTTGATAGCCCAGGGGAGACGTCCTCGGTGACCTAGGGGTTTGAGAAGGCAAAGGTTAAAGTTTCAATGAAAATGTCCCCTCTCACAAGTCACATTGATCAGAAAGTCCCAGAGTTTTAACTAATGAAGTAATGAAGAATTAAGATGTACCTGCCCAGAACAAAGCAACATGAAAAGATATCTTTTGCAAGTACAACTTGCTGTTAATACTTAATAAAACCACGGACTTTATCAATAAAAGCAATAGTTGATATATGGTGAAGCAAACAAAAATTTATAGCAGCAATGTTTATAAGACAATAGCTTCACAATAAATGCCTTAAAATGGTTTCAAAATGACCAAGAATAATTACTTATCAATACCAAAGTACTAGCATTTGTTAGAAGCAAATAAGGCAGTGTATTAATCAACTTATCAATTGCTTTTAGGTGCTTTTAGTGCTACAATAGATGGTTGTAGCTTACTTTAGTAACAACAACAAATAGGCTAGTAGATTAGACTATTCTAAGGCTAGGAGTAGTTAGTAGAGAGCTCAAGGTAAAGGTTTTGATAGTAGTTTTTGTCAATCACTCAATGGCAAGGCTTAGATCAATGCTTTTTTAGGGTAAATGGAGTCCTTTTAGGCAAGGAAAAATCTTGAAGGAACAAATGATAATGAGAGAACTAGAGACAAGAGGGGTTAATAATTGAAGTGTTGGTAGCCCAAGGCTTCAATCACCAAACCCTAGGGGAAAAATGGCTACTAGGAAGTAGGTAACCCCAGGCCCTAGTAGTTTTTCTCCTTCTTTAGCTCAAAGATAAAGTAGATGACGACTTAGATGAAACAAAATGTGCTAGGGTGTTGCAATGGAAAGGCCCTTAGCAAAAGCTTCAAGAAAATCTGTTTTCTAGCATAATCTAGTAGGTGAAAGTTATTAAGGCAAGGACAATAACATGTGCTTTAGCCTCCTAGGGTTTTAAGCTAGCAATTTCATAATTTTAGTATAAATGCAAGATAAATATAACTATAACCATTCAATGAAGAAGAATTGCAGAAAATTTACTTACATTCACCAAGAATCATCTAGTAAATAGCCGTTGAACACTTCCACCAAACCAAGAAAAATGCCAAAATAGTCCAAAATAAGCCTCCTTCAAGAAGTGCGCACCAAATTTCAGCCAAGTAACCCTAATTAGGGCGCAAATTTCAGACCTCACACTTGTGTGTGAAAGATGATCTAAAAATACAAGGGAAAAACCCTTATTTATACAATCACAATGACCAGAATTAGGTCAAAAAGGTTGATATGGTTAGTTACATGTAATATCCAGTTTTTACATTAAATGACAAATCAAAACCCTAAATCAAGCAAAAAAGGCGACGTCATGCCCTTTTAGGGTGACGTTAGGCCTTTTTAGTGCAACGTTGGCCTCCAGGAGCAAAATGTTAGGCCTCCCAAGGCCTTTGGATCAAGCCACACGTGCCACTTGGCACACAACTGCCTCCAAAGTGTCCATCAAACGCTGGGTGATGTTAAGGGTCACAGAGATGACGTCATGGGCCTTCTAAGGCCTACATCATAGTGGGAGGGAAAGACCCCCCTGTGTCCAGGCTTGCCAGGCTGTTTCTGGTGGAACGTCCTCCTCTCTTTCTGGTGCAAACCTCTGATCTGTCTCTGCCCCTGGCTGTGGTCTCAACATCCATCTGGTGGGCTTTTAGCCCTATGGAGGTCTGAACTAATCATTTCCCCATGTGTACCTGTCTGTCAGGTGTGGCCTTGCAACAACAACAAGTACGCCCTCCATGGGCTCATAAGTCACAGGGATCATAGCAATGCCAATCACATCTCTAATAATCAAGTTATTTAAACATGTGCATAAAATCCCCTTTTCCCAGACAAGTGCTCAAAGACGTTATGCTATTCTATAAGCCAAGTTTGGAGGGGATGTTAGGAGGTCCTATTGGGCTAATTCTCATTGGACGTGGGATGTTTCCAGATGAAGACAAATCCAGGCCATGTAAGTGGATGAGGTGGTAAGGGTTGTCTGAGCAATGGGTGCAATGATGACAAGGGAGTGTATGGCTTACCTGTGGGTGCCTCTGAAGAGGGTGAGCTGGACCTTGTCATGGATGCAAATGTTTCCAAGCCCATTCAATGCCTTTTATCTTTTATCTTATTGCTTTTTCTTTCAAGAGACTAGTTAGGGGACACTGCCCTGGCGTGGTGACCAGTGGTGACAATGTTACCCACAAGCATTTCATGGAGATGAGAAGGCTGGCTCGTGATGAGACCCCCTTTCTCTTGGCTATGCCACCAAGAGCCACTACCCTGGCGTAGTGACCAGCTGAATGGTAGTGTCATACCGCTACGTGCCCATGGATCTAATAAGCTGGCTCGTGATGAGACCCCCTATCCTCCAACTAGGTCTTGATTTTATTATTTTATGGGTCCCTCTGTTTCTTGCTGAGAAGCCTTTTATTGCTTTCTCGGGGATCCCTGGGCGAAGCATTTGAAGGTTTTGTTCTTTGGCTTTTATCTTTTGCCAGCTACTTTTACCCTTTGGGCCTTTAGCCCCTTCTTCCCACAAGGTAAGGTACAACTATTTGCTAGCTTGGCAAACCCAATGCTCGAACCAGTGTAGGGGATGGATGAAAGGGAAAAAGATGAAAAGTGATAAGTATGGTGGGAATGGACGATTACCTTTCATGAACCCACCCAGTGGCAACTCAAACCCTATGGGAACCAACTTGCTAGGGCATCCTGTCATTCCCCCCAGGCGTGGACAAGTGGAAAGGCATAAGGTCCAAGAACACATTAGAAGTAAAAAGAATTAAATGCACATATTCAAATGTTTTGAGAATCAAAGTGACACATACCATGATACCCGGACTCATTACCTCATGGAGCAAGACCCACTGTTGCTGAAGGACCAGGTCGATGGGATGGATGTTGATGCTGCTGACAAGGTGGAGGTTCTGAAGAAGAAAGATGGGCCCTCCAGGGCCAGGCTCAAGTCAATATGGCTCTCGGTACTCCATGTCTAGGACCTGTGGGCCTCAAGACATAATCTCTTAGTTATCCCTAGGCTAGGGGATAACAGTAAGCTGTTGCCTAAGATATAAACCATATGAACAAGACACTTCAATATCCCCTTCAAATATCACACCAACTCAAGACTTTATGTAAGTTGGTAAGTTTGGATATGGGAGGGCCTTCATCAAACCCTATTAGGTGCCAACCAAAACAATGAAAGAAAATACCCAGGTAGAGAGATATGTTCCGAGGGAAACAATGAAAGAAAAGAAACCTTCAAGAGCAAGTGTGATAGTGGTACATGTTGGGCTTATTTCATGGCTTATGGTGTCACTGAATCCATTTCTATGAGCGCCTTTGTGGAGGATGCACTTGCTCTTGAGTTACCACTTTCTAAGTGCTACGTTTTTCCAAACCCCTTTATTTGCCTTTTTATTTGTCCTCTTGTCATATTTGCAAGTCTTGTGTCCTGTAATGGAGACAATGATCTCGAAATCCGTGCCAAGTTTCCTTCTCAAAATTTGAGCTAGAGACTCCTTGAAATTCGTGCCAGAATTTCCTGTACAAAATGCACAGGTTTTCTCCTTGATTTGTGTGCCCTTGGCTGTATGGTTTTCCTAAAAAATCGTTCCAGAACAGTAAACTCGTGTTCTGTCCCTGAAAGTACAGTACGACAGCCTTGAAAAGCATGTCAACTCTCCAGAAATTAATGCTGCAACCTCTCCTCGATTTCTGTGCCAGAAATAGAACAGTACAACCTCCACAAATCTGTACAGTACGGCCTAGAACAGTGCTGTGCCTTACTCGATCTCTGTGCTTTAGCTGTCTTGAAATCCATGCCACCTTCAGCAAAATGTCCTCTCTGCTTCAGCTCGACTTCTCTCTCTCTTACTCTCTCCAAATCTCATGAAAAAATGCCAAGAATAGGTGCACCCTTTTCCTAATTCGACCTCATGAGGGAAGGTGAAGGGTTTTCTAATCTGACGGTGGAGGATAGATTAGATGGATGGCTGAGATGAGATGTCTCTTCATTCACCCACTTCACTTAACTTCATAAAGTCACTTTTAATTTCACCTCACATGAAATTAATGCACTAGGGACAACATTGGACAATTTCTCACCCCTAGGCGCCTAGGTGATGAGAAACACTTGTCCTTGGTACTTTATTAATTTTAATTCAACATATGATCCAATGCAATGAATTCCTTATTCATGTGTTACCAGCTGTAGCTTGTGGTAGCTCTCCATAATGTGAACTCTAGCACTTTTGTACTTTTGTTTTTTGGTTTTCACTTTTTAACAATTACATTGTGTCTTTTACTATTGGCAGCAGAATAATTTTTTTCTTTGAATGAAATTTTTTGTTTTATAAAATGGCCAAAGGTTGGTTTGTGGTCAAGGACCTAGAATTGGAGAAACTCTGAAAATTGTTTGTGGCCAAAGGCCAGAATCAATGGAAGTGCCCTGGAAGGGTCTCTGATACCAATGTAATGAATGATAGTTCATTTATGGGAAAATATCCAACATAAGAAGGATAACATAAAAAATCCATAGTGATAAATAAATATATAATTGATAATGAATAAGTAAGTTTTTACAATGAGCCTTGATGGATACTTATAAGCATTGACTAGTCACGAAGGTGAAGGGTTCTCTCCCTTAGTTTATTTAATTAACATCATTATTATTATTACATGTAATATTTATCTATATATTTTATATTCGTCACAAAATTGTGCTTAGATGAGTCGTAGAATGAATGGTTAACCTTCCTCTCTTGTTAAACTTCAGAGCACTACATAATTTGAATTTAGTTTGTGAAGGTTGAAAGCAGCGATACAGTATATTAGTCTTATGGGTTAAACTTATCCAGTTTGGAGTAGAAGATTCTCTTTTAAAACTTGATATAATTAAATGGCCTAGCAGGAAAGAGAACAACTTCTTTTTGGGCCGTGCTTCCTATTGTTTGACTTTGGTCTTTCCTTATAGCTTCTTTGTCTGTGTTTTAGTCTTCATTTCGTATGCTTTCATTTGTGTTTCCTTTGCTTTTCTCTTCTTTTATTTTTCATCTTTTCCCCTCATTAAAATACTATATTCATCGCAATTTCTCCCTTAATTACCAAATTCTTATCATTGGATGTAATTCTATATAATTTATTACAGATCAATTTAATTAAGGCGTTCCTAGACATTTATCTATTTTCAACAATGGCATTACCAGTCTGACACATTTGGCATATTACTTGTTAAATTGAAGGGGCTCTCATCCATTCCTTGAGTTCCTTGTCAGGGTTTTACGGTTTTTTTGACTAATTTCTGATTATCCTGCTGCTGCAAAAATGCCCTTCCCCAATCTGGGAGAGTTTATGAGTACTGTAGCCAGCTTACAACATTCCAATCCGAGTCATTCAGCTAAGGAGCCATGAGTGGCGGGTATCTATTCCACCAAAGTTGCAGAGAGGCCAGGTCTTGCAGCTGGCCCCGACCTCAATTGCAATTATAGGTACACAACAAGCACAAGCGAGCTAAAGTGCCATTGGAGAGATTTGAACCTTGGTTGGAGTGATCACAACATTCCGCTTTCACTGACTCGTCAAGCCACTGTTGACAGTTTTTATCTTTACTAGATAGATCCTTTGTTAACTTTGTTGATTTTTGTACCAGAAAAAACTCATCTTGTCAAACTGTTAACATTGGCAGCTGCATTCAATATCCTTGAACATCTTCTTTATATTTCCTTTCCATATCAAAACCCTTGATTGAGCTTTGGCAGCTTTGACCTGTAAGTACATACCAATCTTTAAATCAAATAAATAGTTTCATTTTTGAGTAGCTTTTATTATATGGGGCTAACAAACTGTGGTTCTTTAACTCTCACATGGTAACTAAAGTAGTTCAAACTTCAGAAGTTATGATATATATACTCTCATATATAGATTTCTAGATGAAATTAGCTTGGTAGTGCATTCTGCGTCGGTTCAAAAGAAATTAGGAGTGAGCACCAATTTGAGAGATCAAGGGGGGTAGAGTCCATGATTCTGCAAGCATATGGAGTGAGCAGGGTGTTAATGGTTTGGACATGCCACTTTTCTAGAATAAACAGTCAAGTGAGCCATTTTATTGTATTATTGACCATTCCTAGCAGAAAAACTGTTTCTACAGACACGAAAGGCAAAGCCAAACTTTAAGGTGTAGTAAAAAAGGTCAAATTATCTACTTCAGTCTTCTGCAAAAATAAAGGATTGTATTGGTAGGGTGGCAAACTTGAACGATAGCTCTAGTTTTTGACCTTTTGATGATATGGGATATTATTGAAAGAGCTCAAGGAAATTGCAAGTTCTAACACGTTCTTGGATGGAGGCATGATTTGCAATTATCAGTGTGGCTCAATAGATCTGTCTTTGCTGTGGATCTTTTCACTTGTAAAATTTAGGACTGACTCTAAAGGTTTCAAGAAAACAATGAGACTGTTGTTTCTAATAAAGGGGTGGCTAGATTGATTATTATTCTAGCCATAAGCATCTGTTTACCTGTAAATGAGGGCCAACTCTAAAGATCTCGAGGAATGCTATCATGATCTCAAAATTTACATAAAGCTTAAAGCACTTGAATGACTGAATCAAACTTCAAAGTTATCAAATAAATCAGAGGACATCAAAATGGTAATTTGGGAGGCGGCAACTTGATGGTATTGCAAAGTAATAATCTTTATTATTATTATTATTATTTATCTCCTTTTTTCGTTTTGTGAATACTCTGTATCTCATTGCACTAGCTGTTAATATAAAATTGGATTACTAAGGTCCAAATAGACAAAAACAAGTTCTTCAGAAATTTGATGCCAATTTACCATGTAGCTTTGTTCATTTTGTAGTCTTTCTACTCTTAAAATGACTGTAGGGGAAGTTTTAATGTATGAATATTTTTTGAGCCACAGAGAATACAGTATGCTAAGACAAAGTCAGATGCCATTGCAAAGGCTGATGGCACTTATGTCCCTAGGGAAAAACGAAGGAGACAAGATGAGAGAGGTATTTGATGCATGCATCTTTCTTATATAAGTACACAATTTGAATATTAGCAATGTTTTTAGACCATTTACTGGAAAATTGTGTAACTATGGAAATCTTTGGCATAATGCTTTTCTTGTATACTCATCTCACTGCTTCAGATGGAAGAGTTTTTCTTCTTCCTTATGTGCTCTGTCTTGATAGTCATATTGGAGAAAAGCAGTTTTGAAAGTCCATATGTAAATCTAAAATTATGAATTATACTTTGAAAAGAATGGCAATATAATCTGCTCCTTTGGGATTATGGTCAGAAAGGATGATAGCTTTTCCCAGAAGATTTCTTATTTGTGTGCTATGTTAATGATTTGTTATCTACAATAGACCGTGGTAGAAATATTAGACCAAGCATCACTTTATAGCAGTGTTACAAAAATCGTTTCGGCGAAAAAATCGCCGGGGTCCAAAAAACATCGTTTCGTAAAAATCGGCAAAACATTGGCAATATATCGGCCAACTTAAAAAAATACAAAAATATTCATTTTTTTTTTAATTTTTGAAA
>CBVK0100228451.1:0-24957 GCA_900067695.1 Picea abies
GGTGGGGAAGGGGCTAAGTGTCTAGGAATAGGGGCAAAGCTAGAGGGATTACCTCTTAAGGAATAATATTATATTATTATTTCCTAGAAACTAAGGTTTGATATAACCATGTTGTCCTAAGTTCTTGGGGGAAAGGGGGATGCGTGTTAAGTGGAGCTCATGCAGCTTCAGGGAGATATGTGTCAACTTGGGCGCATGTAGTTTTAAGTGGGAAAGTCAGCGCGTTGGGGGCCCACTCACTCACCAGTCTCACAATTCCCACGACTATCACGATACTTCACCATTGCATCGACACTCTCGCGAGATTAGCCACCCTGGAAGAGAGCCATACTCCCCATTGATGCACGCGCCAGTGTAACCTGCAGACACTGGAGTTGTCCTGCGTATTTCCTATGAAGCCCGACGGACTTGTATTTTTTCGTGAGTCGTTTTGCGTCATAGCAGTTGGCGGTTGCTGCCAATGTAGGTTTGGCTAAGCTTGGTTTGTTGTCATATTCTGTGTCCATACCCGTTTTCTATGGTTGACTTCACCTATGTGTTACCCGAATTCTGTTGTTGACATCACCTGTGTTCGTTTGACATAAGAGATGAATTGAAGAAGCAGGTTGTCAGGCCTGTGAGTAACTCTCCCAGGTAAGAGAGTTTGTTGGGAAGTGAGTTCTCCTGGAGGGAGTCCTGTAGCAACTACAATACTCTGGGACTTCCGGTCCAACTTGTTGTTGAAACCCAAGGTAAGGGAGGTGTAGTAGTCGATGGACTTGTATTAATGAAGGTGTACCCTCCTAGGGTGGAGCAGGTGTGTGGGGAATGAGGGTCTGTGGGTTGTGGACGTAAGTGGCTCCTAGGATAAAAGATCCTTCATGTTGTTCTGTGCAACCTCCTTGTTGTCCTTCCCAAGCCTAAAATTCCCTTGCCTGGTGGAGTTTAGTCCCATCGAGGGTGACCCACTGATGAGTGTGATGAACAACGTGGTCTAAGGCTGGGAGGTTTGTGGAAGGTCTGCACGCAGTTGGTGGTTACCTATTAAAAGATAAGTACCAATTCTATGTTCGTTGTATGCTGTGTATTTGTATTTGCATTATAATTAATGAGTAATGTTTGTATATATATGTTGCATGTAGGTGTTAATGTTTCTTCCGCATGAACATGTGTATGAGTAGAGTATTGACTTTTGTTTAATTGCATTAGATAGATATATATTTATATGTGTGAATACTAGATGTTATCTCTATCTTCCGATTAAGTTTTATATGTGATTATTTCCGCAAAGTTACTCGGTGGCATGGCCTGGCCTATTGTTTAAGGCCGAGAATGTCACAGAAATGGTATCAGAGTAGTAAAGGAAAAGCAAAGTTTGCTTCCGTAGCGTTACCCGGTCGGGGTCATCGGCCGAGGGACGTTACAGGATGGCTTCGCCAAGGAAGAGATCTCTGCATCAACCAATAATGTCTTCTTCTCTACGACATCAAGCCCTTCAAAGACAAGGTATTGTGTGATATTGCTCCCCTTGAAGTTTGTGATGTTCTTTTAGGACAACCATATTTGTGGAAGCGACATGCTGTGTATGAGTCTAGACCCCACAATGTTATTATTACATTGGGGAGACAATTGTACAGGATACCAGAGGTAGCGTCGCCTACTGCTATTTCTTTAATCTCTGTTAAGCAATGTAGTAAGGCCATTTTATAGACTGAGAAGTTCGTCTTCTTTGTGATCCGTGCTCACAATAAGTAGAAGGTCACCGCCACATCCGTGACCTCTACACAGAGCCTCTCTTTGCAGCAAAAGCAAGTGGATAGGATTGTGGAAGAGTACATATACATCTTCTCCTCACCCACCGGGGTACCGATGCACTGCCAAGTCAAGCATCCAATTGATCTAATCCCCGGTGCACCTCTTCCTAATGGACCAGTCTATTGTCGCTCATTGATGGAAAATGATGAAATCAAGCATCAGATCCAAGATTTGCTTCAAAAGGGGCACACCAGACCCATCTCCTCCCCTTGCGGAAGCCCAATTGTACTGGTGTAGAAGAAAGACGGGACCTGGCGGCTCTGCATTGATTAGAGAGCATTAAACAAAATCACAGTCAGGATCCAGTACCCAATTCCCCGAATTGATGACCTTCTTGACCAACTCAAGAGGGAAAAGTTATTCAACAAGATTGACCTAAAGTCCGGCTACCACCATGTTCCCATCGAACCGAATGATGTATGGAACATAACTTTCAAATCTAAAGAAGGTCTTTTCGAATGGCTGGTCATGCCCTTTGGCTTAACAAATGCACCAACAAATTTCATGAGATTGATGGATGATGTATTGAGACCCTTCACCAACTCTTTTGTGGTGGTATATATGGATGACATCCTCATCTTCAACAAAACTTGGGAGGAGCACATGCAACGTATTCTATAGGTTTTGAGCACTCTGCGACAGCACAAGCTATATGCCAATTTGGAAAAATGCTCCTTTGGCATGAACATGGTCCAATACTTGGGCTACATTGTTGATGAGCATGGGGTACATGTGGATCCATCTAAGATCCAAGTCATCCATGACTGGCTAGCCCCGACCACACTAACCGAGCTTCGATGCTTCTTGGGACTTGCCAACTTCTACCGATGGTTCATGTTGGGATTCTCCCATATTGCATGGGCCCTCAACCAAGTGACCAAGGGCGGTGGCAGGGCAAAGTTCGCATGGGGGAAGGCACAACAACAAGCATTTGATGATCTGAAGCATCGCTTGTGCTCAACTCCAGTACTCGCCTTACCCGATCTACAACAACAATTCGATATTGAGACTGATGCATCCGACTATGCTGTAGGCATAGTTCTCACTCAACAAGGTCATCCAGTAGCATACCATAGTGAAACAGTCTCAGTTACCGTCCAGAAATACCCCACCCAAGAAAATGTATTCCATTGTGCAAGCCTGTCGTTAATGGAAACATTCCATTTTGGGAAAGGAGACAATCATCCACACTGATCATGAGCCTCTACAGTTCATACAAACACAGGGGAAGTTGCAGAACGATTGCCATCAAAAGTGGTCCACATACCTGCACCGGTTCCATCTCAACATCAATTATAAGACAAGGAGCACAAATCATGTCGTTGACTGCCTCAATCGACCTTCCGTGGCTGCACTCACCACTGTGCTCGATTCCCATGGGCATGATGCGTCTGAGTGACCCCAACTTTATCAACGAGATCCTAACTTCACCACCACTTATCAGCTCTTGGGTACATGCACGAACGTCACCGATTTTCACATTAAGGATGGATTGTTATGCCATCTCAGACACCTCTGTGTTCTTGCAAGTGAGCGTGAAAAACTGATTTGGGAGGATCACTACAGTGGGATGGCAGGACATTTTGGCATGGAGAAAACTATGGCCATTCTAGAGAAACATTTTTATTGGCAAAAACTTCAACAGGACGTTAGCAAGTATATCAGATCTTGCATTGCTTGTGCCATTGCCAAGCCAACCATCAAGAAACAAGGCTTATACACCCCTCTTCCTACTCCTGAGAGGCCTTGGGAATCCATCTCAATGGATTAAATGTCTGGCGTTCCATCCACCAAGCAAGGCAATGATTGTGTATTGGTGGTGGTTAATCGGTTTTCGAAGATGGCCATTCTCACAGCCTGCAAGAAGAGCATCACAGCGGCCGATACTACCAAGCTCTTCTTCGAATGAGTGTGGGTCCATTTTAGGATACCACTGACCATCATCTTTTATCGGGACAACATGTTCCTCAACACATTTTGGTCGAGTCTCTGGTCACTGTTGGACACCAAGCTCACTAAGTCCACTGCCTTCCACCCTCAAATTGATGGCCAAACAAAGGTCGTCAATCGAATGATCGTGCACATCCTGCGCATGTATAACTCTAAGCATCCGCGTACATGGGATGAGAGTCTTCATGATGTTCAACATAGCTACAACAAGGCTCTCCATAACTCCACCGGCCATAGCCCATTTCAGGTGGGGTTGGGATTCCAACCCTTGGGTCCCATTAATGTTGCATTACCTCTTGCAACCACATAGACAAAATCTTCCCATGTTCAGTCTAATATCCAGGTGAATATTGGTGGTCACCCACCTATTCGAATTGGCTTATTTTGGAAGTTTTCATGTCATTACATCTTTCTGTACTTCTAGGGTCGTTTTGGGGACCTAAACAATGTTTTTTTTTTTTTGCTTGCCACAGTCAAACTATAGACAAAATTAGAGTTTGATAGCATAATCTGTAGTTCTCAAAAAGACCTTTCCAATGGGCTATCACACGCCTAAAACGAAGATTGTATGCAAAAGTTACGACCCCAAGAAGTTGAGGTACCAACTTACTCATCGGGGCCCACATAACTTTTGGCGTTTAATCTCCTAGGGTTAGGTTTTTGGATGTCTAGGGTTTTGGCATTCATGAGTAATGTTAAAAAGGCCTTTGGAGCCTCATTGTGACCATTATGCTCAGACGTATGTGCGTAGCAGCCACATCTCTTCTCAGAAATAACTACCACCATTCGAGCAAGTCTTTTTCAGTTCTGCAATTTCACAGTTTCAACCTATTTTATTTATTCAATAGAAGTTATTGTTCACTGGATATCTGTTGTTGTTCTCCGTAGCTTTGTGTTATTTTGTTCAATTTGTTATTCATTTCGTTCTGCTAATAAATCCGGATCATGAAGTGACCTCTAGTGACCTTGTTTACCCCTGTTTGGCCCTGGCTATAGTCTAACATGGTTGTTTAGACTACTTAGCCCTCCTCTTTGGAACTCCTACTCGGAAAGGGACATTACATTGTTCTCCTTGGTTGGTGACGCTCCTACAAACATTAGAAAGAACTTGAGGAATTTACAAGCTTAAATTGGCTTCTCACACTGAGATAACATCCTCTCCCTTACTTTGTGCCTCACAGGATAGGGAAAGAAGGTAGAGGGGATTGTTTTCGATACCTTTCAATGAGCTTTGCATGCCATTTGCATTGTATGAGCTTTGTTCATCTTTCTAGCTTGACCTCCTAGTCTCGGGTTATTTAATTCCATATCACCATGTATTCGATTTGTGCTCCTATCACATTTGACACAAAATTGCCCTTCACCTTTGTCGTTCCATACAATCTTTTGGTGGCTTGGGTTGTCTAAGGTTTGCCAAGAAACTAGGTCTTCCTCCCCTCTAATGTCTTCATGGTTAACTTTAGAATCCTTCCATATCTCCACCAACTCTTTCGTTAATGCCAAAATGGGCTTTGGAAAGCTATGTCTTCTTCCCCTCATAATTCACTAGTTCCTCCTCCATACCTTGCGAATTTAGGGTTTCCTCATATTCCATTTAGGGTTTCCTCATGAACATGCCCTCCCCTAAAACAATTATTTTTAATTGTTTTTACTAATCTCATTATTCAGTGGTTGGATATTAATAACATAACAATATGTCATCTTTCCTCTTCTATGACTTGTTCTAAGTTAATGGGATAACATCTTTTCTCACTAAAACACTCACAATGTTAATGGTTGAATATTAATAACATTATCTCATCTTTGCTTAGGGTTAATGGGATAACATCGTTTCTCGCTTTGAACAGTGACAATGTTATGCTTGCTATTGTGCCCCTTTTATAGACGACCATGTCAAGAGCAATTGTCCTTTTCAATTTGCAAATTGAGCTTGTGAACGTTCTCTCTAAAATCCTCATCCTGGATAAAACTCTCTGGCGATTGGAACCTTTGACTGAACAGAAATTTGTCAGCATATTGATTTGAAGTGGCATTGTCGCCGGTACGCAGCGCAATGGAGGAGCCAGAGAGAAGAAAAGGTGAACGCAAGAAACGCGTGTTTGGCGACAACACCCTCAAGGTAGCAATTCAATTACCATTTTCTCTTCTTTCTCTGTAACGCTGCGTCAATTGAATTTCGGATTGTTTGTCAGTCCATGGGGATCGACCTGCTAACCTTCCGCGGGCGAATGCTGGCCCGCCAATCATCAAATAAACTCGTTTTACAGTGGAAGTTCAAAGAGAACCTTTAATTGCTTCTGTTTTCGCTTTAAATTCCAAAGATTCAGTTGCAGGGTTGGCCTTTGATGGTGATATTGGTAATAAAGAGCTGTATTTTACCAGATATGCTTGCACAATTTAAATTTTGTTACGAAATTAGGTTTCACGGTATTAATTCAGCAGCCACAGTTAGTAGAATTATAAGCCAGACTAAATAGATCCATTTTCAGGTTACAGCTTGTCTCATGGAGGCAACGTGTGATCATACTGCCCTTTTATCTGCTATATTCGCGTTTTAATCACTTTCCGACCATTAGTGCTTGAAAATATTTTGAATTTTTCCGTTCTAATTGCTTTCGTTCGGCCAATCATCTGAAATATAAGTCCTTGAAATGCCTCCGTGGACAATGAATGTTTGACGGTGTGATTCTAATCATTTTATTCTGTTTAGGAAATAGAAGAAGAAATTTTGCGAGTCTATTTCCGATAAAATGCTGAGCAATATGCAAAAT
Source organism: Picea abies (assembly GCA_900067695.1). Taxonomy (NCBI): domain Eukaryota; kingdom Viridiplantae; phylum Streptophyta; class Pinopsida; order Pinales; family Pinaceae; genus Picea; species Picea abies. The sequence goes on from CBVK0100228451.1 coordinate 6,516, forward strand.
TGCTACAGTTCATAGGGCTGTGGTCTAGCTGCAAGTTGGGGGCTTGTTCTAAGATGGTATTAGGTCAAATCCTGAGAGGCAGGCCCCAATAGAGTGACTACATCCGAGACTGGGTGGAAGTCCCGGCGACCTTGACAGTCAATGGATGCAGTGAATTAAATGTAAAGTGGCTCTGTTTGAAGGTACTATTGCCCAGATGTTTTTGTTAAAAAGAAACTATACAAAATTGACAGAAGACTGTAGCAAGAAGTGTGAGCTGCACATCTACTCCGTATGTCTGCCTGAAGTTAACAAAAGCCACTTAGATACCTGCAGAGCAGAGTAAAATGGGTAGATTTTTCCCACAGACATGGAAAATGGCCAGAACTATTTTTTTTCAGCAATTATTGAAAACCCTATCTCTGATGTGAATATCATAGACACAAACTTAGTCATTGCTTTTGATGATTTTTTTCCCAGAAAAATTCAAACTCATGGACTCTCAAGCACTGGTGAATTTTATGGCAAATCAATCAGGCCAGGTTTTTTGTTTGCGCTACAATTCATCAAAAAGTGCACTGGTGAATTTTATGGCAAATCAATCAGGCCAGGTTTTTTCGTTTGCACTACAGTTCATCAAAAAGTGGTTAGGATTCATTTTTCTCTCAACACACACACACACATATTTTTGAAAAATACAGAATTGTTTTAACATGCGTTCAGTATTGACATTTAATTAGATGTATCTTTGGATCAAATTTGAAGCTATAAAAATGTTTATAATTGTTTTTTGTTTGAAATTTGAATATATGAACTTATAACAAAATTTGATCGATTCTTTTCATTGAACTTCCATGACAATTTTTTTGCAATGACGGTGTTTTTTCCCCAATTTTCATGGCCATCATTTTTGATAATGACACGAACTGGGTGACTAACAATATAAAAATGGGCATCACAAACTTGGGATGAGTGCGATAGACTATAGTATGATCATCTCACATCTTCTTTCTACAAGAAAGAAGCTAGTCATCTCAAAGTTCTGTTAATGTTTGGCTATAACCATTGTAACATCAAGTTTTGGCTAGAATTGGTGAAATGTTAAGTTATGAAAATGAACTAATGTTCAAACGTAAGTGATACTTGTTTTGGCACCACTATTTAGCGTGCTCTTAATAGTTCAAGCTTCGTACTTCATATCCGTCAAGATCAAGGGATATCATGAACCAATGTTTCATTCAATATTACATGTCAACTTTCATCCTGTCCTTGACAACGATCAAAAGGAGAATCTTTGCTCAATTAGTTTGCTCTTTGTTGCAAATATCATTCTTTCTATATGTATTCTATTCCAAAGCACATGTAAGATAATCACTTAGAATCCTCCTATTCCCAATTTGTGAGTTTGTAATGTTATGCATACACTGTTCTTAGATTTAAAAGAAAAAATCTGTAACACTAGTGAGAGTGATATATGATGGTATATTATTACTGCCTGTAATTGCTACATTTTTTCTATGAACTTCATAGTTGAATCGCTGATTTGCGTTCTGGAAACCTAACCAAAAATCTATCAAAGATAAAGCTTTTTTTCTCTGTAGAGAAAGTACATGCTTTGGTGCATTTTATACTGCATATCATCTCTGAATGTGCAAACAATATGTCCAGGAACCAGGTTAGACATATTGCTATACCACAATGAGTTATTCATTCTTTACTACTTTTATGTCTTCTTATTTATTATTGCTTTTTTGTGAATTGGTATTCATGAAGAATGATTGCTATTGATTATCACTTCTGCAGTTTTTTAAATATTACCCTTTTTGTTTGTGAATTATGCAATGCTATTTTCTACTTTGATTGGTTTTCCATAAAACTATATTCAACTTTACCTGTTGTAATGGAAGCAAAAATAACTGGATGTTATTGTTTGTGGTATTTTTGCAGCATTTGGAGCATCTTCGCAAACAGGCTCGAGCATTGACGGGAGAAGTTGTATGTAACATTGATCAAATCCTTCTCTATGCATATGCAACTTTTGTATCTATGCATATCCTTCTCTATCACTATAAGTGTATAAAGAAAAATAGAGATGTGTTTGAGAAAGATGCACATATGCTAAGTTTCATCAGGAAAGTGATGTTAAGGTGTTTGTCATTGACAATGCTTCATTGCTATATCAACTAGACACTGGGATTGCTATTAAATTGATTTCAGGAAAGCATTTTGAAACATTATATGACAGTTAATTACTAAGAATGATTTAATATATTGTGTTTTTTAGTACTTGATTGGGAAACAAGATTGTCACCGATATACATTCATGCATACGTACATGTTTTTGCTGTGAACTGCATCAAATTATAGAGAAAAGTTCAGATGTTCTTCCCGCAATCAATCTTAGGGATTATTTAATTCGGTTTGAGTATATATGAATACTTGAGTTAAGGAGAAACACTTATTACACAGCTTTTCTTCTCTGTAGGAACATGAGAATCTAGAATGTTCTTGATAGGTCTGTTTGTTGATTATGCACAATTGAACAAGAGGATACGTGTTTGCATGGGATATGTGGACATTCTTAATATATACTTTTGATGTTGACACAGAATTTTGAGCAAGACGATTTGTGCTTAGAGACTACACGCGTTAGATGTAAGTTTTTATTGGGGATTTACTCATTAACTGCAATTACTTTTGTGAATATTTTTACAGTCTTTCTTGATCATCTTGCACTTCTAATTTATAGCTGTTTTGCTTGCAGTATCCAGCATTCTTAGAAGACATGAACAACTTAGAGAGAATCTAACAAGGTATGTTTTCTACAGTGCATTGCCTATTTATTTATAGCATTGGATGAAGTCTGATTTTGTTTTATATCTTGGATACTTTTTTGCTAAAATATTTGTTTTGGCAGACCCTAATAGTTTTTTCTGTTAGATTGGAAATGTGCTTGTTTTCTGAACAGCACAACTCAAAATTACTTAAAAGTCCATTCAATACCAAAGCAAAAGTATTCTCTCCATGTCCAAGCACACTGGTCATATATTATATGTTTAAAACTTACATAATAATGTAAGTTGGAGTATTGTTTTTTATTAGTATGGCAGAAGTATTTGTTGTTGATAACATGGGTGAAAGAATCTTGCTATTGCCTATAAAAGAGGGCAAAGTGCCAAAGACATATGTAACAGATGAGAAGAGACAAGTGAAATATCTGTAGCGGACCACAACCTACTAGTTATTTTGAATGGCCATAATTTTTCCTTTATTGATAATAAGATAAGATAGATAGATATATAAGATAAGTTTATTAATGTCCAGCTGCCAGCAAATGACAAAAAGTAGGCCAACAGGACTGTTCAGTACATAAGTGGCGACACATAGCAGGAGTGCAAAGGCCACTCCTATAAAAGCAAGAAGAAAAGCTAATCTATGAGATCTAAGCTCTACTGGTACAAAGCCAAAGTGAAATACAGTGCTCTGGAAGAGTGTACAAGGAAAAGAGCCTCAAGACTCAATGCCTGTTGCTGGAAGAAGTAGAAAGGGGGCTGTCCTCCTCTGAAGTTTCCCCTGTTGAACGTGCAACTCTCTTACTGTCCGAGGCTGAAGGGTTCTCTGGATAGAGGACTGGCTGGGGGGCTGGATCCAGTCCAGGGATTGTCTCTCTGTCTAGAAGAGGTGGCCCACTGCTAGGAACTGGAGGAGGAGGGCTGCTTACTGGTCTGGCGTAAAATGTCCCAAGATCTAAGTTGGTAACTGTAGGTTTTAACCTTGTACAATTAACTACTGCAAACAAATTCTTAATAAAAACAGAAAAGATGCAATGACACACACACATTACACAGAGATTTTTACCTTGGTAACCCAAACCCGGAAAACAAACAACCTGTTTAGAGCTGCACCTCTAATCTTCTTTATTCATCATGTTCTTTATTGTGCACAATACAATATACATATAGGATCCTGCGGCATCCTAACCTAATCCATTGATCCGGATTAGTCAACAACCCTAATTTCTTAACCGGAATTAGAAAACCATTGGTGAAAACCATGTGCCGAAACACTGCCAAAAAATGACGCAAAAAAACACCAAAAACAGAGGCAAAAAACTGCCCAAATTTTTTTTTGGGGCTCTGTCCCCGAACTCCCTTACAGGGGGAACCCCAAGGGGCGCTCCCCCTTGCTCCCATATCAGTGTACAGTCCATGGGATCAATTTTACAAAGAATATAACACATACCCAACAGTAACTCCATAGGGGTCTCTGGGGTAAACTGTCTGGAGATAGAAGACTTTATTTCTATTCTTGTTTCATCTCTAAGCCCCTGAAATATAACATGCACATCATGCACTGTACTGAAATTATTAAACACTTTAAAGATATCATGCATATCATGTGCATACCTTGAATTCATACTTTGTCAAAGGGCAATCCTATTGTATTAGATAACCATAATGTTTACCAATGTACAGGCTCATTGAATTAGATCAACCTATTCTAAAACATATATAAATGACAATTTTAGAAAGTATAGTTTGAAATAACAATAGTTGGCATATATCATAGATATAATAGCTTATCCAAAGATTGATTTTCATGGAGATTCATTTAATTCGTGAGTCTACCCAATGCTAAAAAAGAAGAAGAAAAGGGTTTCATTAGCACATAAGCATTGCAAGAAGGTTATTCACACATATTAATAAATACAATAAGATATCACCCCTTTGTGTCCCCGCTTCTATATAAGACTGAACAAACTGCTTGCTGTTGGATTAAGCAATTAGCTACTTGAGTTGTTCCAAAACCAAGGACACCCAACCAAGCAATAGAAACGGTCATTTGTTGTGACAGATGTGAGTGTTTGATTAGTTGTATTAGCTATAGTATAATGTGGCAATTGAGGAGTACCCAAATTTGATTATAGCCTAGGTTGTTACATTAAGTTCATTTTTTTGGATAAAGAAAAAACCTTTATTTATATGATTAAACTCTCATTTTGAGTTGCAAGTAAAACAGAGTGTTAGATAAATAATATAATGGTTATATTAATTACTTAAGAGTTTTTGTGGTGTACTTTACTATAAAGTCACATTGTAATGTAATCAAATTATAATTAAATGTTGAGTCACGGCTTGCCGCTTAAGTAATACATTCATTAATTAGGTGATCAGGTGTTTGGGGAGTTTTTAATGTACTCAACATACGTTGCCCATTTCATAAAGATGACAATCTAATAATCTAAGAACATTTTCTCTTTCACTTGCTATCAGTATTTGCCTTTTGTATTTGTGTGAATCTCTGACATGGTACTAGAGCCATGGAGGAAGGAGTCAAGGGAGTCACGGGGAAGGAATCTGAGGGACTATAGAAGATAGAAAAGGAATCGAGGGACTATAGAAGATAGAGAAGGTACGACCTGTACAGTCTGTCCAAAAACTGTCTGCTGCTTCTGGTCGAATTTGGCCCTGATTCAACCTCTTTTCCTCTGCTTAAGATGCCCAGAAAATAGCCTGCTGTAGTTGGCTTGAGTTCGGCCTCCCTTTGCTGCACAGTGTGGCCTGACTTTGGCCTCTGCTGGCTGCCCAAAAGCTGGCCCAGAACTCGCCCTTCTCTGCCGCTGATCCTCCTCTTCTCTTTGAGCCAAGCACCCCTCTTTCTCTCACTTGCTCAACCTCACAAATGAGAATGTTTTCTGTCTTCTCACCTTCAGCCTCCTTTTATCTCCCTAGCAGCCTCCCATTCTCTTTGACAAGTGTCCCAAGGCTTGGCCTCAATGGCTGAGAGTTGGGGCTGCTGGACCCCACTCTCCACTAGGAGGTGCGCCCCCCTTGGATAGGGACCCACACTCCATTAGCAGCCACCTAGAGGTGTGCCCTCCTTGGTCTGGGTCCCACAAACCACCCAACCACCTTGAAGGTGTGCCCTCTCTCCCTAGGCCCCACATTCCACTAAAGGAGGAATTTTTGGCTGCCTGCCTAAGTCTAACTTAAGGCTGAGATAACACTAAGCTGATCTGGGTTATTTAAGGTGTCCCTCAGCTGGCCTAGGGCACATAGGCACAACTGGGACACCAAACCGAAAAGGAAAAATCAGCAATCCTTAAATCAAGGAAACATGTCTGCGACATGTTTTCCATGTATCTCTAGTCTTCTTGAGTAAAGGTGAGTTGTCTCAAGTGGAAGGCGACTTGATTGGAGTGAGTTGTCATGAGGCGGAGATCCCAAGAAGGGAAGTCACATCTTCCTTATTTGTTACGCTTTTTCCCTTTGGAAACGTCACCCCATACTTTAGAAACATCTCCCTTCATGCTTTGGAAAGGAAACATCACCTCATTCTTTAGAAACATCATGCTTTCACACTTGAGATGACTCGCCCTCATTCTTTAGAAACATCTCACCCTCTCAAGCTATATAAGAGAGGTGGCCTCCCTCCTCAGAAGGGGTTGGAGTTTGGGAGAAACTCTTGTATTGCTGCTAAAATTTTGTAACACTCTTTGATTGGTGGAATAAAAAGACTTTGGAGGTCATATGATGGATGGTGCTTCTTGTGTGGATTCATATTGTTCATTGTAATCATTGATGTAATTGTAGATTTGTTGCTTTCCATTTGATTTTGTTAATTGGCCCTTGAGTAATGATATCTCTTTAACTAGGTTGTTAATTTGATTTCATTATTCTTCACATATGTGGTTAAGGATTTGCATGCTAATTTAGTTTAATTACATGCTATCTAGATTTCATGTGTAGGGCATTTCATATTTAACGAAATTGTTGGCAAGTTTTGCTAAGTCTTTCAGGTTCTCAAAGCTTGGATAGGTGGAGCATTTGAGTGCAATCCTCCACACTTTTCAAGCATCTTTTTGGAACAATACTCCCTCAACTTTCCATCAAAGGACTCCATTGCCCAAAGATTCCTCATAAGTTAGTGGACAACCAAGAGGAAGTGCTACCGAATTTTGGCCGATTTGGACTATCAAGGACCCTCGAGGACACCCTTTTCATCAATACACTTTTCTAAAACTTGTAAAAACTTGTGATCTCCCTTAATGAAGGATCACAAGTCTTCCCAAAAAAGAGATTGTAACTAAAATCAATAAAATCAGTGGGCTACACAGTGCCCAGTCTTCATCCCCCCTGGGGGATTGGTGTCCTTTTGTGTGATTCCCAATTTCTTATTTATTTTGCTTATGCTCTCAATTTTCACCAATTTAAAAAGGAAAAAACAATAATAAAATTGATCGCAGCACCACAAAACAATTAGTTTAGAACTTTAGATTTCATTTTCATAGATTAGTTTAGGATAGATTTTGATTTCTAGTTTAACTTAGTTTAGTTTCAATTTCCGCATTTTACTTTTCTGCATTTTCAAGTTGGAAATAAACCATCCCCACAGCTTCCCTCAGTATGTCCCTGATCCCTCCTCTGCAAGCTTCGGCTTGATCTCTAGAGTACGATTTCACGTAGAATGTTAGACTTTGGTAGCTAAGAGGTACTTCTGCATTATTATGCCTAGGCATAAGTCTAAGCAAATGTCTCTCTTAAGTAACTTTATAAAGTGTATTTATAAAGTGACTTTATAAAGTGATTTTATAAAGTCAAGTTGAGCCTTCTAATATTTAATGGATAAAAGTGACTTTATGAAAAGTGGGTCACTTAAGTGATTTAAGTGAACTCAATGAAAGATTAAGTTGTGACCGTTGATCTCAAGGGAAGGTGAAGAGTCACTCAAGGGAGACAAAATTTCCTAGAGAGTCGAGCTAGAGGAAAGAGTAGCAAGCTGCAACAAAAGGGAGAGGCACGAATCCCAAGGAGGGAAAGAGACACGCATCCTCGAGAAATATCAGCATTAAAAGAGGGTCGTACAACTAGTGTTTCGCACTGAAATGGAGACAACCTTTTTGTTGAAGATAGGCACGATTTCCAAGGCGCTAGGAGACAAAAATTCGTACAACTGTTAAGCACAGAAATCAAGGACATATTTGCTGCCAGAAGAAGATTGTACAGTACAACTATACAACATAAATAGTGGCACGGATTTTGAGGCAGAAATCAGGTGTATTTTTTGAGGGTCTTTGGCACAGATTTCGAGGAGGTCTGCTGGTTCTGCGTACTAGTTATTGTTGTACATTTTATGCTAATAATGTTGCTGCTGTAAAACTTATAATTTTCCTAAGAGCTCAATAAGAAAAATCCCTCCTCGACTGATTTTCCCCTTGTAGGTTTTTCCAGGGGCATTGCCCAGAAATTCATTGTGTCAAATGTGGTGAATGTGCTTCTGTTCATTATTATTTCCGCTGCTATATTTTCAGATTGCTTAGTCTCTTGTATTTTTGCTCATAGTTATAGTAAATGCATGAGGTTCCATTGCTTTATTGTTGAATAACTATAGGAGGTTGAAATCTAGTGTTGGCTAAGTGTTTGAGATTAGTTTTTAACATGGTATTAGAGTAGGAGCTCTTGTTGAGATTTGGGTACCTTGGAAAGTGCCCCCCTTGTGTTTGTGAGCTTCTAAACACATGAGGGAAGTACTTTGTACCTTGTACTATGTACTTTGTGTTTACTTTCACTTTGACTTAGGATATTTAAGTCAAAAGTGAAATTTGGTCATTTTAAGCCTAATTTGACAATTAATTCACAAATTGGGTGAGTTAATAAACATAAAGTGAAAACTATGGAAACTTAAGTAAAGTGGGTTTTTGAGTGAGATTCTTTTTGAGTGATCACAACCATTGATTAGGGATGAGATGAGATGATCTCATCCACCCAACTTTTAGGTTTCCTTATGCTTCCTTAAGGAGGGCGCAAGAGGCAAAGGAGGATTCATTCACTCATTTGTTCACTCCAAGAGTTTGAGAGAGAGCAAGAGGATGAGGTTTTAGGCAGAGGGAGAGGAAAGCTTGGGCGCCTACTTGCATGGAGGGCTCATGGAGGCTTAGTTCCCTATTTATTTACTGAGGAGGTTCTTGCTTGGAGGAGGGCGCACTTGAGGAGGAGGGCGCATCATCAACAGGGAGGTCTTAGAGAGCTCAGTTTGCACTGAGCTCTGTTTCAGAGGGAGGCTACTCATCAATATCAGAGTACTGTGGATGGGTTTCTTGTTCAGAGCTTCCCGTTGGCATCTAGCTCCATTTCAATGGTCTTGGCAGCATTTCTGGGGGGCGCACCATCCTAGGGCGCTCTTGCTTCATTTGGACTTGTATTTCAGCTTGGATCAAGTTGCTATTGTATCCGGTTCATCTATATATTGTACTTGCTGTATTCAACCATCTATTCTCCTCATATATAGACATATATTCCAAACTGGTTTTCCCTGGGGGGGTTTTATCCAGGGTCATGTTGACCAAAAATGCCTGTGTCAAATTTCATGTGTGTTAGAGTGTAGAACTACTGTATTTTTAGCTGTAAAGATCTCTAGGTGTGTTACATTTATTTTAGTATGCATGTGCTAACCCTTGGTGACTAAAACTGCATGCTAGAGAACCTAAAATTGTGAATGTAGCCATAACAAACCATCAAGAAGTTTCTGAACTGTTGGCTGTCCTAAAACAACAACAAAACCTTCATTGACAGTGGAAACTTAGAGCCAACTTGAGGTCAAAGACAGACCTAGTTGGCAGCTTCATAGGACCTGGAAAAACTTCAGCTCTGAGGTTCATCAGACAAAAGATTTGGCACTTGATTTGCAGTGAGTGCTCTAGAAGTACCTCCGTCGCTAAGAGGGAGTGTTAGAATTTGGTAGCTCGGAGGTACTTCTGCATTATTGTGCTTGCAGAAGTTTGAGCAAATGCCTCTCTTAAGTAACTTTATAAAGCGTATTTATAAAGTGACTTTATAAAGTGATTTTATAAAGTCAAGTTGAGCCTTTTAATATTTAATGGGTAAAAATGACTATGAAAAGTGGGTCACTTAAGTGATTTAAGTGAACTTAACGAAAGATTAAGTCATGACCGTTGATCAGAGATCTCAAGGGAAGGTGAAGAGTCACTCAAGGGAGACCAAGGGTTAGAGGAGTTACTCATTAATGAGTAATAAAATGAACACTAGAGGAGAGATGGGGCACACCTTGTGAGGAGAGTGAGAGAAGAAGTTGAAGAGACACAATTTCCTATAGAGTCGAGCTAGAGGAAAGAGTAACAGCAAAAGGGAGAGGCACGAATTCCAAGGAGGGAAAGAGGCATGCATCCCAAAAAATATCAGCATTAAAAGAGGGCTGTGTAGCTAGTGTTTGGCACTGAAATTGAGGCAGCCTTTCTACTGAAGATAGGCATGATTTCCAAGGCGCTAGGAGACAAAAATTTGTACAGTTAGGTGCAGCTGTTAAGCACAGAAATTGAGGACATATTTGCTGCCAGAACAAGATCGTACAATATAGTCGTACAACAAAAATAGTGGCACGGATTTCGTGGCAGAAATCAGGTGCATTTTTTGAGGGTCTTTGGCATAGATTTCGAGGTTTGTTGGTTTTGTTTACTAGTTATTGCTGTACATTTTATGCTGATAATGTTGCTGCTGTAAAACTCAGAATTTTCCTCAGAGCTCAATAAGAAAAATCTCTCCTAGACTAGTTTTCCCCTTGTGGGTTTTTCTAGGGGCATTGCCCATAAATTCATTGTGTCAAATGTGGTGAATGTGTTGCTGTTCATTATTATTTCCGCTGCTATATTTTCAGATTGCTTAGCCTTTTGTATTTCTGTTCATAGTTACAGTAAATGCATGAGGTTCCATTGCTTTATTGTTGAATAACTATAGGAGGTTGAAATCTAGTGTTGGCTAAGTGTTTGAGATCAATTTTTAACACAGAACGGTGACTGGTCAGTGCAGATTTAGTATTAACTAGGACAATCCAATAGTTGCTATTGTTTATATTGGAACAATACATAGAGCATTGTGTGTGAAGTCAGACATGATACTCCATGAGATCTAGGTTCTCCTCATGTTGGACCTCTGGCATTACTCTTTGTACTTGTTTGTTGTATTGAACTTGTGTGTGAAGTAAGGGGGATACTCTTCCCGTTGGACCTTTGGCATAGTTCTTTGCACCCAATTTGAGGGATAGCTTCTAAAGGGCCACATCTAGATCAGATTTTTTTAATTGTTATCACTTCACACACACTTTGCACTTATAAGTGGACTTGCACTCACAACAACCACTTCACAATAAATCCACTCACTTAACAACTCATAAAATTTATCAAGAGCACTTGCAACACAACACATACACCAACATTTTCATTTATCTTGCAACAATCTTTACATTTGGCACTGTTTTTATAAGCAAGTTCATATATGTGTCATATATGCCGCTAATTCATTTGTATTTCGCTCTTGCTTTCAATGAACTCCTAGAACAATAATTGTGCTTAGCTTTAGTTCAAGCCTTAGATTCTTTTATTGGGGACTACCCTCCTTGGCTTCTCTAGGAGTTGGCCTAGACGGAGGAGTTGAGTATCAGGTGACAACACCTTGACTTGAGACTTGCCCCCAATGACACACCCAATGGATTGAAGATTTGTTCCACGCTACCCGAGGTGTGTATAAAGGCGGCAACAAGAAGCAAACATGTTATTGGTTAACCTTGCATTGACCTATGACCTTGTTTGGACTGTTTGTGGATTTTCATTTTATTTGACATTACGCATAATAACATCCAACCTTTTGTTTTGCTTTTTGTCAATACTTGTAATGAAATTGTGTTTTTGAGGGTATTAGAATGGAAGTTCAAATTTATTTATTTCTTTCTTGAAGTAGAGAGAAGCATATTTGTCATATTTAACTGATACCTTTTTTTGCCTGGAGAAGGGAGCCTGAAAAGAGTGTTCATGAGTGCCTGCAACAAGAATTTGAAGCTGCAAGAGTTGCACAAACTCAGGGTTAGTTGCTATTTTATTTACCTTGTATTATATGCATACCAAATAGATATATTGTAATTCTTGTCGGTTGTAATTTTTCTTGACACAGCTTGCTGCAAGTTTTACTTTGGTATGAATGGACCAAGGTTGATGTAACGAAAAATGTTTAGAAGGTGGCAGACTTTTAACCGTTTTTGAGTCTCACCACTTCAAAACACAATGATATATGCCTAGCTGGTCTGTGAAAAACTGGAAAATTACAACTTCTATCACCTTGTGGAACTTGAGTTCATCAAATTCTCTAGGGCTTCTGCTTGTATCATGATTCATAACTGTTGTATGAATAGTCACAAAAAAAGAAGCATTTCAAGTTTCAACGTTATTTATCTCTCTATATTATTCATTTTGAAAAATAATCAAATTTATTGTGGTCAAGGGCCAAGGTTATATATTGTAAATAATAACACCATATAATATTTCTTCTATACATATTTGTCGAGCAACCCCATCTTCATTCTAGTCATTCTTCTGCTACAAATTCCATATTTGTGTACCATCTTCATTCTAGGCAGTGGTTTTGTAGCCTTTGCTATTGAATTTGCATTTGGAGGTATTTTTCTGCATAGCTCTTTTGGTAAAACTTAAAAGCGGAAAGAAAGATTATATTATTGTCTGCTGACAGCGAAAGTGGCTAATGGGACTGTAAAGGTTCACCATACATTCATCTTGTGTAGGTACCGAGGGGATAAGATCTTGTGTGTCTGCTGTCATTTAAGAAATTAAATTGGGAACTGATTAAGTAGAAAGAAAAGTAGATTCAAATACATCCAGTAATAAGTTCCCAAAGGTTACAATGCTGGTGAGGGAGAAAGGCACACACACATTAAGAACTTAAAAAGTAAGAAGTTTCATGCTATCCTATGCAAGAGGTTTTGATAGTGCTTCTTTGAGGTTCCCAGATTTGATCTTACTAAGTTACAATGCTTGAGAGGGAGAAAGGCACACACACATTAAGAACTTAAAAAGTAAGAAGTTTCATGCTATCCTATGCAAGAGGTTTTGATAGTGCTTCTTTGAGGTTCCCAGATTTGATCTTACTACTGGTTGTTAGACTTAGATGTTATAGATTAGATCTGCTTTTATAGGAGGAGCTGCATTTGTAGTCCCACAGTGTATTGATTCTTACCGAGCAATCCCATTATCCTATTTATGGTCACTTGTTGGACATTAATAAAATTATCTTATCTTATCAAGTTGGAGGGTCGCATGATCCATCTCTGCCAGACCTTATCAAAGGTCTAAGAGGTGAGATGGAAATTGCTACTGTGATGCTCCAAATGACACAAAAATAGAGTACAAATGGATATAATCCAAACAACAGTAAAATCATGAGTTATTCAGAAAATAGCCAAAACATTCAGAAGAATTTGAAATATTATGAATCGTACGTCTAGAAAGATTGGGGATATCACACTGCTTCGAAGTGATGGGCCAGAAATTGCTTTCCCTAGCTAGATAAATGGTGCACCTTGCTGCCCACATACAAGGGAGAGTGCCATAGACACAGAATAATTCTATACAAGAGATAATTACCCAATGATGATCTAAGTCATAGACAAGGGCTAATTACCAAACCCTAATCATAGACTAGGGCTAATGTGGTCTGTATACAAAATATATAACTAAATCATAAGGCAGATCTATTGTTAGAATTAAGGGTGCAATCTTCACATTTGGCTATGGCTGACATTATTTGTATGTTTATATGATATTTCTAGGTTTGGTTAAGGCCTACCTAGTCAATTAAATGTATGCTCATAACCCCTCCTTAGGGAAAACACTCTACCACTTTGGGTGAAGTTTGATTCCATGGATTCTGTTGTTGACCTTCATAAATCTCAACACCATATTTGCTGAGTATGATGCTCTTATCATGAATCAGAGTTGGGAATTGGTTCCCTTACCCAAAGGTAAGAATATTGTTGGCTGTGAATGGGTCTACAAGACCAAGTTTGGTGTTGGACTGATTGAAAAGCATAAAGCTCAGCTTCTTGCTAAGGGATCTCCACAGAAGGTTTGCTCTGGTCGTTGAGATGGACTCAATTCGGACGATACTTTCTATTGGGCAATTCATCAAATATATGTCAAAAGTGTCTTTCTTCATGGAGACCCTCAAAATAAATATAAGATATTTTTACTAATGTCCAACAAATGAACACAAAAGTAGGCCACTGGGACTAAAAGATACGTCCAGTGCGAATTACAAAATGGGAGTGTTGTAGCAACTCCTAGATAATGTTGAAAAACAAGAGAATGGAAGCAAAAATAGTGCAACATAAATAAGTGTCTAGCTAAGCAAATTGCTAAGTCTAACTCTAACTAAAATATATGCATAGCAATGGTATATCAATGGTGTAAGTAGAATGATACAACGGGAGAATTTAGAGCTAGAAATAAGGAGATTTCGGTGGTGAGCCAATGAAAGAGATGGAGATAGAGATGATATCAAGCTTTGCTGATCTTAATGACTAAGGGCCAGGGAAGGATCATGGTACCTCGTTGCTACCGGAATTGTCAGGCATTGTGAGGGGATCCGATTGTATAACCCTAGGGGGTGTTGGGGGTATAGGAGTTAGATGGCCATTCACTGAAGTAGCCTAAAAGCCTCTGAAAATCAGGAAATGGCTTTAGAAGAACAAAGTGCAAGACATGGATACCAAGCTTTGTTAGAAGTAGAGTCCCCAAAGATACGGACTATGTATAAAGGAAAGAGAGCAGTTTGAAAATGGCCTTAAAGCACAAAGGCGGGGCCTTGAACTTTGCTTGGAGAATGGGCTAAGGAAAAGTCTGTTTGCATCGGATGATATGCCTCCTTGTCCTAGCTCACAATCGGTTTTAGCAAACTTGGTCCCCAGAGGATAGCGGGTCTAATGATCATGTCCAAGAGGTGCATCTTGGATGGGATATTTTGGAAATGGTTTTAGAAACATTGACTCTCAAAAAGGGCAAGGGAGCCATATCCCTTGTTGAGTCGAGGTTGGAGAACATGTCGTAAGCTAAAGCGGGGCCCTATGAATTGAACCCCTAAATAAGTATAGGGTGTGTTGATCTCGATTTCCTCTCCTCAAAAGTAGAAATAGTAATCGGAGAGAGCATGCTTTGATGTCTTGAAGATCATAACCTTGGTTTTGTCGAGAGTAATTGTCAATTGTCTAAGATTGGATATGAAGGTGTCGATCCGTCTTGTAGTCTCTCTGGTGAAGAGGACAAGCGGATCAAGTCATTAACAAAAAGAAGTCGAGAGATCAACACGTGATGTAGATGGCAACCATTACCAACTTGAATTTGCTCCTTGAGAAAAGACTCTATCTCATCGATGTAAGTCTTGAAGTGATTTGTAAATGGTAGGCTCATAGCTTGTCTGCTTCACCAACATAGATTCCTAAGAAAGTTATAATCCCCTCCAATTCCTGGGAATGCTTTCATGAAAGAGATACAAAGTATTGTAAATTTCTACTGGTAGCATGTACTCAGGTTGCTCTTCCATGAAATGTTCGGTTTCCGAGTAGCTCAGCTCATCCAATCTTCACTTGCTCTTCTTCTTGGGATGTACTCAGGCTTCAACTCGAGTATACCATATACACAATACTCAACTATGTGTTATATTTAATACCCACTCAATTAAACAACATTAAATTAAACTTAATGATATTCCTACTCTCTTCAAAATATGCATAAGATGGAAACTAATTATTTATATGAGAATTGGCTTTATGTAAAGGTGGTGATAGAGTAAGACAACTACTTACCATAGCCATCACATTTAGCATGGAAACGTCCAAACCAAGGAAATTAAGGTTCAGTTGCCCATTATGAATTCAGGTTTGATTAAGTGGTACAATTCACCACCCAAACTTTCTCACACGCCTAAGTGTTAGCACACTTTTTCACCCTCCAATCAGATCTGATATAACATAAATCAGCAATGAAAAAGAGGCTAATTATAGGAGATCGTGTCCCAAAAGTCACTGGCATATCCCCTCTCTGTTTGGGCTGGTGAGTGCCAACCTCAGGGGGGTGTCCCGTAAGTGCCTTGCTGCTGATTTAAGACTGATTTCCTGTAATAAAACAATAAAAACAGTAGCAAAAAGTGTCTTGGACAGTGTGTAAAACAGCCCAAGACGTTAGGAAAAATAATGGTAAATTCACTTGGTAGAATCCCTGCAATGTTAGCTTTAGAAAGAAGAGTGGAAAAGAGAAAGAAAGCACAATTAAAAGGTCGAAATTAACCACAATAAAAGGCTGAAAACTTCTAATTGATGCACAAATTAAATCACAATACCAACAAGAATCGAACGCTTGATACGAGCACAAAATTCTTTGTTAATGTCTTGCAAAAGGGCTGAGTGCACCACAAAAAACAAGCACAAGAACTGGTCTAGTGGCTATCTCCGCACAAAGAACTAGAAGCTGGAGTATAGGGGAGAGAGAGAGAGAGAGAGAGAGAGAGAGAGAGAGAGAGAATGTATGCTTGTGCTGCTGTAAAAATACGACAGTAATCAATTAGGAGGAGCCTCAATATATAAGAGAGAGGGCACATGAATAAACCAATAATAGGGAGGCACACATGTGGGAAAATAGGAAGCAAAGTTGCATGGGATAAGTAAGTGAATGCATTTGAGAAGACAATGCACACGAGAGGAGTAAAGAGTGTGACAAGGAGGAATAATGTGCCACACGTGTGAGGGTTAAGAGGGAGAGGGTAGGCGCATGAGGAAAAGGAATAACACATGGAAAGAAGAAGTAAATAAGTGAGAGAAATAGTGTGGAGGAGGGGAAACACATGAGAGAAATAAGGAGTTGAATGAGAGTAAAAATAGCGCATGGAACAAGGAATAATGCGAATGGAGAAGGGAGATTTCATGTGGTAGAAGAAACACACATGTGGAAGAGGGAAGAGACATGCACACACGTGGGATATGCATGGGGAAGTGCGCCCAAGTAGATATAGAAGGAGATAAGGCTCATTGTGAGGAGATAATGTGAGATAAGGGGAGTGGAGTGAGAGAGAGGTTGAGTTGAGCGTTAGTTAACTCAATCACGCCAATTTGACATGTGCCAACTCACTCATGCGTGCCAATTTGAGGTGCCACATGTCACACTCTTATGCTGCCACTTGTTGGAATTTAGCTCTGCAGGTCTCTGAGCCGATCTCATCATTTCATCATCATTGCAGGTCTTTGAGCTCATGGTCGAGGGTTCTTCATGCCTCTGAGCTGATCTCTCTCTACTACTCTACCTTATTGCAGTTTACTTTTTGTATTTTTGCCTTTTATAGGAGACCTTTTGGTACTCCCACATTGTATTGACATCATTGTACTCAACAACCCCTTTGACCTACTTTTGTGGTCATTAGTTGGACATTAATAAAATTATCTTATCTTATCTGCCACTTGTCACCTTGGAAGGCGACCACCTCTGCTATAAATAATAATTGCTAAAAATAGTAGTCCGACCCTAAAAAATAGGAAAACACCAAATATGTCCCTTACCACTGCCAAATGTTGCACGTGTAAAAATAGACATGGCTAAAAATAGAAAGTCCTCGGAAGTCAGTGAAAATATGCTCATTGGATTCGATTTTCTGTAAGGAATCCAGCAATGTAATCAGAATCACCATTTGACCCCCCCGATCGCCACCTACTAAAAATATAAAATACTCACATGTCATCTTGGAAAGGGTTCACTGGACTCAGAATGTCACTAGGATCAACACTGTAAGCTCATAATCTTGATTTGAACCATGGAACTCAACCTGCTAAAAATAGCAAAGTGCTTGCATGTCACCCGGAAAAGTGTCATCGGGCTGTAGGATCAAATTTGACATGCGAGTTTTCGGACACTGTCTCCTAAAAAGTAGGAAACCTGCTAAAAATAACAATCTCTCTCTAATCCATGGAAAACTATGCTAGCTTTGTCTCTGAAGCAAAAACCACCACTACATCAGTCTTGTACCTGCCTTTCATGGGAACCAACCATTGGCTCATACAAATGCTCAATTTGGGACAATTGTTTGAATGCTAGACAAATATATACTATGCTAGCTCTTAACCCTCGAGATTTTCAAGGGAGAAAATCTAGGGGTTAACACTAGGTGGCCAAGCCAAGGCGCATATGGCCTATACGACCAACATACGACGTTCAATGCAGCTCCAACAAGTGCGTACGGTCTCCAATAGGTGCGTACAATCCTCAATGAAGCAAAAAACGACATATATGATCTATGTATGGATTCAAGCAATAGCCAGAGGCAACATATGACCTCTCTACAATGCTCGGGAAAGTGTAGGATCTCAACAAACAACCATAGACTGTAATTGGTGAAGGAAGAATCCCAACAAAATGACTCCAAGTGTCTAATAGCTTAAAAAACAAATTAGAAACTCCCTAAAGATTTGCAATAGCTCTGTGATGGCAACCTTAGATTTCTAATCTCATAAATGGATGAACACAAGAGAATAAAGAGTTGGAATTATTCTTTTGCTCATGGAGATTGTAACTATGAAGGAAATCCCCAAAACTACGGGGGGGAGGGGGGGGGGAATGAATTCT
>CBVK0100228452.1:0-24953 GCA_900067695.1 Picea abies
GTATTGTGGTGTATTGGTGTAACTCTTATACTATTGTTCATTGCTCATTGTATATAATTGAATGGTTTAAGTATAAGTTGAAAAAGGTTTTTAAATTGTACTTGATACTGACTCACCCCTCTCTTAGTATCAACACATGGTACTAGGTGTTGTACCAAATTCAGAGAGTTGTAACCACTAAACACATTGATATTGTTGGTTAGACACAAATCACCTCAATTATGTTTCCAAACACTTGTTGACAAATTTGGTTTGACCACCAGTTTGGAGATGATAGGCCATGTTAGGAGTCGCATAAGCTATTATTTGAGGGTTAGGTCACAGGATGAGGAGCCTTGTGTGATCTAGTCAGCCTCCCAAAGGGTACTTACCCTCATTTTGATTGTAATAATGAAGATGTAATGCACACAATGCAATATTTTGCAACAGGATAAATAAAGAGTAGAGAAGACAGATCTTTGTGGATGTAGCCCCAGAAAGGGGTGAACCACGGTAAAATATTGTGTTCTATGTGATTGTTAATGAATTATTTTGCTATTATGTTAATCATTAGATCAAGAATGAATGGTTAAAACTAGTTATAACAACATGCATGTCTAGTTTTAAATATGAATGAATCATAGAAGTAGATGAATGATTAAATATGATGATGTATAAGGAAAATAATCTAAACATAATCCCCACTCATTGCTATACTAAAAACACCTGAGTATTGCAGTCCCCCACAAAAACTATCTTGAGTGAGATTGCGTTGTGCACCTTGTGCACAAAGTTGCCTTCTAGTTTACGAGGAGGGTTGATAGTTTTGAGGGTTTTGATGGAAACCTATTTGATATCATAACCTGGGTCAGCCCAGGTAACCAACAAATGGTTTTGTTTTCGGCTAGAAATGCACAGGATTGAGTGGACAAGATTGGTGGAAGAAAAGAGCAAAGGATGAAAGTACATAAGAGAATGTTCAGACCATGGAATCCAACGAAGGAGGAGACTAAAATATGGTTGAGAACAAAAAAACTTGAGTTTGCACAGAAGGACAAAAAAAACCCTAAGTTGACATCGCGTAAGTATCTTAACAAATATGTGTTTACAGACTTGCATGAGGTATTTTTCTGTGATTTTACGCTTCTGTTGTGTTGGCCCTTGACCAAGTTTTGAGGAAACAATGGTCGTGTTTGACCACTTTTTGGGACTTCGACAGGCTAGTCGAAGATGGAGCACCCAAGCAAAGTGGAGATCGCAGGATCTCACTTGTTTTGTGGACCCAAGAAGGGGTTCATTAGGGTTTTTGTATTAGGGTTTTGGGATGTTGTCCATTGGGTTTACCCATGTTTAGGCCTTGTTGTAATTGTATAAATAAGTAGTAGCTAAGCAATGTAGAGGACGATTGACTTAGTGCATGAATACTAGTAGGGTTGGCTATGTGCATGGAGTATGATTGTCTTAGTGCATGACTACTAGTAGGGTTGGTTGTGTACAAAGAGTATGTTTGTCTTAGTGCAAGAGATTGTAAGTTGATTTTTTAAAATATGGCTATGTAAAGTAAGGCTTTGTGCAAACAAACTGTGTAGGAGTTGGCTCTGTGCCTTGACCTAGTTTTGGGAAGGAGGATCTGGTGCATAGCTCGCAAATCTCTTGTCCCCTATAGAGTTAGGCTCTGTGGCTTTGTGCATAGAAAGAGATGAATGTAAGAAGATTGGAGAATAAATAAGAAGAAGAAGAAGAAGTTGGTGGACGTAGCCCCACAATGGGGTGAACCATGTATATCCTGTGTCCTGATGTGCTTTGTGCGATGTTGATTATGTGTTTATTTGCTTAGTATTGTTGTTGTTATGTATAATGAATGAATTTGATGTTGTAGCTTATTTTTTAATGATGTGAATGAATGCTAGATCCGAGCTAATGTTGTGTGCCAAGTAATTGGAAGTGTTAGATCTTGATTATTACTACGCTATTCTGTAATAAGGGTTAATCTGCAATGTACATGAGTGTTATCACTGAAATTTCGTCCACAAATGGTTACAGGAATCCAACATCTTCAAATAGTTATGAGTTCACCCATGGACCAAAATTACCAAAAAAAGCATTTCCAAAAGGTCCAAAACTATACAACCAGTGATAAAATCAAAGTGTTCTATGACAACATAGGACGTGCGCTCACATGCGCCATCCAGAAACGCAAGAAAATAACACATGCACACGATGTGCGACTGTGGTCGCTAAAATCCGTACACACCTCAGAACGGTGCATTTATGAGATTGGTCGGCCTCCCACCCACTTCTAGTTCAGCTTCCAAGTTGATTTGAAATCCAAATCTCGACTGGATCCAACTGGGTGGCTGGTCAAAGACCTAAAAATGCCCTAAACAACCCCTTTTCACACTAAAAGATGGTTGCACAATACCTCAAAGTGATTTTATAAAAAAAGGCCATGGGTGCACTACATTTTCAAGGAATTAATTTGCAAGGTTATGTTGTTGCTATTTTCTTGGGGGATCCTCTTTTCTCATCAAGAGTATACTAGCATCATTACATTTGGGCAATCCATCTCAGCTTTTAAGTGGATTAGCTGGGGATTCTTTCACCATTTCTTTCAAGTTTTCAAAGTTGTAAGAAGAGCTCAAATTGTGGGGGTCCAAGAGCCCTCCCTTGGAGGAAGAAGGGACCCAAAGTCCTCTTTCTTCTCGTTGTTTTCTTTTCACTAATACAATCCTTTCCATTGGTGATATGAGTCTTATTGGTTTTTTGTTCTTATGTCCTTATGCTCAATAGTTTAGTTGTTCTTTCCTTTTCTAGTTTAATTCTTAGCTTAGTCTTTTATGTTTCTTTTTCTAACCCTTTCCTTCACTACTGTCTTGATTAGCTAACCCAACTAATCTTGTAAGCAACTCTTTTTTGCTCATTTAGGTGACAAAAGAGGCACAACAGATTGGTGACTCCACTAGGGAAAGGTATCAATTTCCTACCTCATTTGGGTTTTTCTAGCTCTTCTTTTGGTTTATTTAACCTGTAGGTACCTTAACCGGCCCAAGATGACCTGCAAAACATCCAATTCAAAGATGAATTGAGAGAATTCCATTCATAATTTTATTCACGGCCGTGTGACAGGTGTGCACGGGTTTATTGGCCCACAGTCACACATCGTGTGCATGTGCGCCAAAATTATCGTGTTGTTCAGCGCCCTCCACACACCTGTGCCCAAAAGTCTTCTTTGGTTTGCGCATAGGTGCTCAGTGCACCTCTGTTTACACAGAGACCCGCACACCTATGTAGAAAAATACACATTGTAAGCCTTTTTGTGATTTGGGGAAGGCCCCAAGCCTTCTTAAAAGTGATTTCATGCATGTTATAATCTGCACCACACTTAGTTCCCTCTCCATATAAAGGGATTAGTCAAAACACATAGGCACTTACGGGGTTTAAAATCATTATTTCCTCTTTTGCTTTCATTTTGCCACATGGATGGCTTGCTTTGACTAAGAGTATAAGTTGGAATCATTTGTAATCACATAAATCTTGCATTGGGACCAGAAATTGGATAACAATTGTTTAGTATGCTCTTCTCTAGTGCTTCAAAGCGACCTTGACAATCAGAAAACGGTTGTAGGACAATCTCATCTCCCTTAAAAAGACTAAAACCTTTAGGAGAGGAAAACAACCCCCTAGGGACTCCTCTTAGTTTATTTTTCAAACACATCTCAAGATTGTAACGGGCCTATACATGCCCACATGCTACAAAGATATGATAGTGTTGAAATTTACTTTCTTAGATTAAATCACTAGGGAAGTTTAAAAGTTTTGTAACGGGCCCATACATGCCCACATGATCACAATCTAGGATAGTTTCAAAGCTTTCATAGATTAAATCACAATAGGGAGTTAAAGGAATATTAAAGGACCCACATGTCCACATGCTAGATTCCTAGGGACTTTTGAATTACACAAGGTTGTACCAAAGGCATTTAGTTAATTAGGTAATCAACACTTGTAAGGACCAAGCGAAGTCCACATACAACAAGGTGACACCTAATTGATTAAAACATTGGCACACTTTCACTCATTCACACACAAAAGTCACTTATCACTCACATAGTTTTCATCATGAAACATGGAGGTCAAAGTAAGTTTCCTCCAACGGGATTCCGAAACACCCCACCCTTTTCTTGACGAAACTATCCACTCCCATTTAATTTCAATGAGATTGGCTCACACCCCTAATCTCTCAAACAACCACATCTAAATTTTTTCTAAAAACTCACTAATTTTTCCTCCACAGGAGGTGCCAAAAGAAATTTTTTAGTCTAGGTAGGATTTCGGGGATAGGCATCCAAAAAAATCCCTGTTATCTGGTTCTCACATTGTAAAAACAATAGAAGTTGTCAAATAGGGAACTGTAAATCCTTTAAGTCAAGTGTTCCTTACACCATAAGGCAGGGAGATACCCGTGAAGGGTTGAAGGCCGAGGTCCAATTGTTCTGTGCGTCCCCCCTTGAGGCACCCACCTCTTGGATGGGATCCATCCCATGACCCATTTCTTATGCCAAAAATCTAAATGCCGCACTTTGATCGAGGTACCTAGTGAAAAATTTTTAGGACATCTACCTAGGTGGAAATTGTGGGCTACAATTGCACCTTGATCGGATTTTGTGTGGCTATTGGGAAATATCGCCAGTTCTTTGGGATATTCCCCCTCTACCCCTCATTATAACTGATCGCTTCATCCTTCACTAGTTTCTCTTTCGGTGGCTTCAGACCCCACTGTCGAGTGCTATTGGAAGGTCCAGTGCTATTTTGAGAGGAAGGACATTATGTATTTTAGGACACGAGCATTTTTTTTCTTTGTTTCCCCACGTGAACAAAACCATTTATCCACATATATGCTTCTTTATCAAAACACTTTATGTATGATGCATTTCTGATTACATTTGATTTAGATATATATATTGTGTAAAGTTCAAAAATTGCAAACAAATGCTCTTATTTATTTTACTCTCATCACCATTCTCACACATACACTCAGCTAGTCGGACATCATAGGGGACCCACAAAACCCCCGTCGTTCCAGACGCTTGTTAAACCTCCCTCCTATTCTAGGGGGAGTTACTAGTCTTGCCAACTCATCGGCACCACCTTCACACACTCCAGTGAGTGCCACTGTCTTAGGGTCAGCTTTTCTTGGTTCCACCTTACTTAGGTCCAATTCCCAAGGTCCACAATCCACTCTCTCTCGTTTACATGGAAGCGGGGGACCAACTTCCTCTCAGGGGGAAGTACAAACCCACCTAGTCCCCCCCAAGGGTCAGGTTCACAACACACTCACACCATGGCTGGAACTAATCCTCTGCCCCACTACAGATGCCATACTTGGCCTCTCTCAACATACCAGATCTAACTCACAAATGATCATATATTTCATGACACCACATGGCCTGCAATGCCCACCAAACTACCTTCAAATATCCCCAAGTTTGAAGGAAAGCCAGGGGATCACCCTGCCAACCATGTCATGAATTTCTACTTATGGTGCTCTTCCAACAACATTATGGATGATTCCATCTGACTATGATTATTTCAATGCACACTCACTGGCCCATCAACCAAATGGTATGTAGACAAACAATCGGGGTCCCATGCGACTTTCGAGTCCTTGGCCAAAGAATTTTTTACCTTCTTCCAATTACCAATCTTCCATGACAATGGTCTTGAACTACTTTCTAATTTCAAACAAACCTCAGCCACACATATCATTGAACACATCCACGAGTGGCGTCGACGACGTAGTTTGTGCAAAGAAAAAACCACCAAACAACAATGTCTTGATTGGTTTCTCAGATCACTTGTCTCTCTCCTCGGTAAAGATGTGGCTTCCACCTTCCCTCAATCGGAAGAAGAGGCCATCAGTAAAGCTCAACAATACAACCTCATCTATTCACATTCAAGGTACTTATATACAATACTTCTTGATCTCCCAAAACCCATGCCATTTGGCCAAGACAAACTCAGGATGTCTCACTCAGCAGACGGATTGATTGGTAATACCACGCACCACAGTCCACAACCCCAACAACCACCAATGTATGACACACCTCAATATCCACCAGCTTATGGAGGAACCCCTTATTATCCCCCACCCCCTTATTAACAACCATACCCTGTTTCCCTTCCTCCACCCATCAATGGTCCATCGCCGACACCCACAATACATCCACCTATCCAAACAAGTTCTGGTACTCCCTCTACCTCATCTTATACTCTAAGTACTAGAAAAAGCGCCATGCCTTCCTATGTACCTTATAGATCATTACCCCCATAGAATCCATACTTTCAATTTCTTAGTCCTCCACCACCCATGGCTCCACCACAAGGACACCCTCACGCTAGGGTGGATTTTGTTCAACCCTCTCCCATTCATCAATATCAAAATTTTGAACAGTTGAATATGGAAAATATGACCCATCAGTCAAATAATGCCAAAAAGAAAGGAAAAAACAGGAACAATAACAACCCAGGTCAAGGCAGGAATCACCCCCAACAGAAACAACCTACTGGGGACAACTAGAATTAAGGGAATTAGAACCCCCAAGGGGGCAATAACAACAAGCATCAAGGGAAAAATAAAAATAATCTTCAAACCAACTTCCCTTGTGCCCTTGGCGGTGATTTTGGTCATTATACTCATCGTTTCCCCCCAAATCACTGATTTTAAACGAATGAAAGACTCAGGAAATGGACCACATCCTCCAGCACCACCTGCCCCTCAGCAGGCCCCACAACAATATGTTCAACAACCTCCCCCAGTCGTGTTGCAGAATCCCATTCCACACCAGGGTGTGATGAACACCCAACAGGACATGCAACCTACCCCACCACAGTTGGGACAATATCTCAACCCGAACAATCCCGCAGATCGCACTCTCCTCCTCACTAATGAGGAAGAAGTCCTTCTACAAACACATAGTCGTCAATACTGTGCACCCACTGAGTCTCCTCCCATTCCCCCAGAAACAATCCCAGAACCAAAAAGACCCCCATTGTTGATTCCTCGCCCTAACATGGAAACACCTCTTCACATCCCTCAGATCCCATTGCACAGGAATGTCCACAACTCGTAGGCTAGGGCAGCTCATAATTACAGTTTGGTCGACAAATTAGCACAGTCCCCGGCTACCATGTTAGTATTAGAAGTACTTCAAACTTGTCCCACTCAACAAAAGTCATTAATTTCTCACTTGGGGGCAGTAGACCCCATGGATACTCAACTCATCACATTTGATCTCGACAGCGGAGAACCTCACCTCCCCGCTCTCATCACTTTTCAAATCCCCGTGAAAATTTAGAACATTAAAGTTCATCGGTGCATCATCAATGAAGGCACATCCACATGCATCATGTCCAAGTTTGTATGGAAGAAAATTGGTTCCCTCTAACTCATACCATCTGCCATTACCTTAAGAGATTATGACCGAAGACCATCTTCTCCCAAAGGGCTCTTCCAAAATGTCCCTATAGAACTGAGGGGCAAGACCATTCTCATCGACATTGAAGTTATCAATGCCCCACTCGATTACAATATATTGTTCGGTCGTAGCTACATGTACGCTATGAAGGCAGTTGCCTCTTCCATCTTTCAAACCATGATGTTCCCCCATAACAAGAAGATCATTACAATTGACCAAGTTTCACACTATGAGCCTAACCCTTCTGCCAACATCGATAACATTCTCCCCCTCATCCACACTAATCCTGAAGCATACCCACTCATCGAAATGGGCCCCGAAATTTTCAAAGACCCATCATTGTTAGGAACTTAGCATGGTGCACCACCGCTCCTTCATCCTTCCAATCAGGTATGTGTTGTATCGTCCAAAGGAACTGACATTGAGGATACCCTTCCTCCCAGGGAGGCTTCTCTCATATCTGACGTCCCACTAGTCACAGAGCGCCTCCCTCATGAGCCTCCTGTGAACTCGTTGACTCCACTAGTTCACGACTTCACCTCTCCCCAAGACCATATCCCAGTTTGGGAGACAGTTCCCCAAGACATCACTCAAATCCCCTTCTTTTACCCTCCACTAGGCGTACAAGATTTCCAAGCATCCACAATGCTTACTCTCCCTAATATGGTATTGGAAATCCCATTTTGGTATTTACATCCACCAGAGATGGTTCCTCAACCATCCCTTCCCCCCTAAATAGAAAGAATCCCAATGACGATTCCCATACTCACTCCCACCATACCCTCTACACCCCCACTCACCTCCCTACCACAACTGGGGGCAGGCGAAAGAAGGATCCCATAGCTCCACTTCCCCCATGCGTCCAACCTCCTTGTGTGCTATGTGAGAAAGATGGACACCCAACCAACAAATGCCCACCTTTACTCAAGTTACGTAACCTAATTCAACTCAATCAAACACCATCACAGTTCGTCACTTTAGCAGGTACTACCACTACCTCCCCTAACGCAAGTAGCAAAGGGCTATGAACCAAATTCGCTTGTGCCACATGTTTAGAATATGGCCATTATACACACCATTGCCTAGCGTTACCTCAATTCTGACAATCATTAGTAGCAGTGCGCCAAAGCTTCTAGCACGAACCTAGTCCAACTACATCATCCCCACCAAACATCACTGACATCCATTATGTCACGACTTCAATCAATGAATGCATGAGATTCCCTTGCTCTCTATGCAAATCCTTAGATCATTTTACATATCAATGTCATATGATCATTGAATACAGGCAACGCCAACTGACCCTGATTCAAATCCCTACACCCCCTATAGAATCGATGATTAACCTTACCTCATCACTAGAGAATCTTCATATCATTTCTCCTAAACCAGAAGCACTCCCTATTCCTCTGTGGTTCTTGGATGACTTATATGAGGATTTACCCCCAAATCCCCCCAATTCTCTCATTCATCTCCGCACGAAAATTTTACGCCCAACTACCACTAGTACTCCTCAGTACCTTGATATTTGGTTTATGTCGAGTGAACCATCGCAATCTCATTGTGTCATTCCCCCGCTTCTTCATCACCATAGGACCACCACACGCTGACAGTCACCAATATCACTCTTTACAATCCCTTGTATTCCCGCAAATTCCACTGTGACGAGGACATACTCAAAGAATTAAACACCCCCGACTACCCATGGGATGCACTACACCACCGAGCACTCTTCTTTCCATAGGAAGCTTTCACACCTCCTAACCAACACCCCATATACGTAGTCGAAACCAAGGATTTTATGCCATCAGGGCATATCGACTGGTTCAGCAACCCCATCCCTGCCCCTGATGCTTTTGAAGAAGGCAATATGGCCAACATTTCCCCTACCATCAAAATCGATATTTCCATCCAAAATGGAGTCGTCGAGGAAATCACCATTGGCACCGCATGCACTCCTCAAGAAATCACCGCCTATAAAACCCTCTTCCAAGAGTACCAAGATATTTTTGCCCGGTCATACATAGAGATGCCTGGCCTTGATCCCTATATTGTCAAACATTGCATCGACACCTCATCTGATATTACATCGGTTCATTAAAAAAAATGACCGGTACACCCATCCAAAGCCACGGCTATCAAAGCTGAGATTGACAAATTACGTGTAGTTGGGTTCATCTACCCCATAGCCTATACCTCATGGGTTTCCAACCCTGTACCCGTTAACAAAAAATAGGGCACTATCTGTGTCTGCACAGACTTTCACGATCTCAATCACGCATGTCCCAAAGACAACTTTCCAATGCCTTTCATCGATCAAATTATCGATGACTATGCTGGCCATGAGGCTTTATCCTTCATGGATGGTTTCTCTGGCTATAACCAAATCCAAATCCACCCAACCGATCAATACAAAATTTCATTTACCACCCCCTGGGGTACTTTTTCATATCATGTCATGCCTTTTGGCCTAATAAACGCTAGCGCAACTTTCCAATGGGCTATGACATACATTTTTCAGGATCTAGCTCATATAATCCTCGCATATTTGGACGACCTCATAGCTCGATCCAAAAAATGCACCCAACATCTTGATGATTTATGGATCATCTTCCAATAGTGTTGTCAGTACAACATCCGCTTGAACCCTCTCAAGTGCGTATTCTGCGTCACTGCTGGGCACCTCCTCGGATTCATTGTTTCATAAAGCGGTATTACTATGGACCCCCTCAATGTCCAGGCCATCACAGAAATTCCACCCCCCCTGGAATTTACACCAACTCAAGAGCCTACAAGGAAAAGCTAACTTTTTACGGTGATTTGTCCTAGACTATGCCACTCGAGCACATAGTTTCCTTCGCTTACTACACCACGACATCCCATTCCATTGGGATGAGCATGCCCAAAAAGAATTCGATGACCTTAAAATGTCACTCTCCAACACCCCTTTAATTAGTTCACCCGACTATAATCGTGACTATATCCTCTACATCTCATCATCAGTTGTCTCAGTAGCAGAGTTCTCGTTCAAATCGGCGATGACGATCGTGAGCATGTCATTTACTACATTAGTAAAAACCTCTCAGGGCCACCCCTGAAGTATAAACATGAAGAGAAACTAGCCCTTGCAGTCATCCTCACAGTCCAAAAACTGTGCCATTACATTCTTCTTTGCACAACCAAAGTCATAGCAGATTCCAACCCCATGCAATACTTGCTCAGTCATTGGCAAATTAACGACAAATTTTCCCGATGGATCGTTATCCTCCCGAAGTACAATCTCAAACTTTCAACACCCAAGAGCAAGAAATCTCTCATCCTCGTCGAGCTTGTCACATCCTTCCCTTCTGATACTACCAACGCCCCCGTCAATACCGACTTCCCCGATGAACATCTCTTTTACATCACTTTAGATGATCCTTGGTATGGCGACCTCCTCGTCTACCTCCGAACCCAAAAGTTTGGTAACCACCTCTCGTGAGATGATCGTTGCCATATCCGCCACCAGCCCGCCCACTATCTCCTCATTAGAGATATCTTATATCGACGAGGGGTTGACACCATACTCTGTCGATGCTTAACTATCGACGAGGCCGATAGAGTCTTGAACGACTTCCATAGAGGTGCGTGCAGGGGCCATCTCTCGGGGATGTCCACTACTCATAAAAACATCCGAGTAGGTTATTTTTGGCCTACATTGTTTCACGATTTCATCCATGCCATGAAGTGATGTGATAAATGTCTACTTTACGCCAAAAAAGAATGAGCACCACCCACTCTTCTTCACCCAGTCATTATTGCTAGCCCCTTTTGTAAATGGGGCATCGACTTCATGACTTGCAATCCCCCATCCATCAATGGACACAAATACATCATCATTGCAGTCAATTACTTCACAAAATGAGCTGAAGCCATGCCTACCTTCAACAACACTACTGACACTGCAACACATTTTTTCTTTAATCACGTCATATCCCGCTTTGGAGTTCCACTCCAACTAGTCTCCGATCATGGGAAACATTTCGAGAATGAGATTTTCATCGAACTCTCATCCTAGTTAGGATTCTCCCATGAGTTTGCCTCACCATATTACCCTCAGTCTAACGGACAGGTCAAAGCAGTTAACAAGGTCCTCAAAACCATGTTACAGCGCACGGCTAACAAATATAAGACCAATTGGCATCATATGTTATTTTCCGCACTATGGGCTTACTGTACGACCTTGAAAATGGCCAATGGTTTCACACCATTTCATCTAGTCCATGGGGTCAAGGCCACTCTTCTTATCGAGTGTGAAATTCCCACTTTATGCACCACAATTGAGCTATTACCTGACACTGCTCCAATGGAGCAGCGTTTGCTGAACTTAGAGTCACTAGATGAAGATCATCGATCTTCATTACAGAACAATGAGGCAGCCAAAAAATGGTCAAAGGCCACCTTTGATCACCATGTCAACCTTCGCTCATTTCACAAAGGCGACCTCGTCCTTGCTTACGATATCGCTCACGATACCCTCGGTCATGGAAAATTCGAGTCACTGTGGCATGGACCCTACATTATCCAACATTGCCTCACCAAAGGCGCCTACATCCTAGTTTCTTCCAAAGGCCTTTCTCTCAAAGAACCCATCAACGGATTATACTTAAATAAATTTTATGCCTAAGCATAGCCATTCTACATTAGGTTATTTCTTTTATAGTGTTTTTAATCTTTTTTCCATACCTCACGTTTAAACTACCATTTGTGTTATTGACATATGATTCCTCCACTGGCCTACCACATTGGTTATGTCGACGACGCCAACCATTGGACACGAAATCTCACTTCAATAGCTTGGGCCCTCTATTCCCCCTCACATGAACTGCTCCACTCTAGCGGCATATGTTTGGGTTCTGCAACCAACAACCAAGACGAATACACTACCATCATTGGCCTCCTCACCGATGCCCATCATCATCGTATTCATCACCTTAGCATCTTTCTTGACTCCCAACTAGTCATCCTCCAACTCAACAATGTGTACCGTGTTCGCGATCCTTGCCTCTTTCACAAATACCTGCAAGTTAGACTTTTATCTTGACATTTTGATTTCATTACATTTACACATATTCCAAGAAAATTGAATCAAATCACAGATAACCTAGCTATCATTATACTCGATTGGCATATATAACATCATAATACTTTTACACACACATAAACCATCAAGAGTCTGTCACAACATATATAGATTAGACATCATAAATAACATTAAAAAACAAAAATTCTCACACACATGTGAACATCACAAAGGCCCCAAAATTTATATCCATATATATATATATATATATATATATATATAAATCAGTCAACAGTGCCATCAAAATGTTTACATACACATAGTATACATCATATACAAAATCCGCAGGCTAGTGAAGCACCTTGGTACAAAACTGGTGTCGCTACACCAAAATGGGATCACCAGCCTATATATAATATATAAAATTACACAGAGAGACACTCATGGTGCCTCTAGAGCACCACCTCCCAGCCCTCCCTCAGGCGGTGGTACCCCACCCACTATCGGTCCCTCCAGACCTGGAGTTAACCGCCCAGTCATCGCAACACCTGCTACTGCTGCTCGCCAAACCATAGTCCGCCACATCAGTGGAAATCCCACACACTGCTCTAGGATGCCCTCATCCTAGATGCTCGACCACATGCCCTCAGGCACTCCTTGTAGCACCTATTCCAAGCGGCGATGAATATCCTCAAAATCTCCCCAGGCCTCTACTGGAGGAGCATGCAATGGCCCTGCACCATGGTCGTCAAAATGCCATCTCCTAGCCGCCATCTCCTTGCCAGCTAGTATCACCTCCACATCCTCACGCTGTCATCTCTCCCCCACCTGCAACTCCCTTCATGGAGGCCTCACCGACCCTTGATAAGCCGACGCTCTCACCAACTCAACCTCACACCCGCAAGGTCCCACATCTACACATACAAACAAGCAAAGGATAGCATTAGCATCCATCTATACATAATACATAGGTCATACTATCTCAAAAATCAACATATCAAACAAATCACAAACATACCTCGATGGTCAAACACCACTCCCAGAGGTAACACCATATCCGGATCACCCTAGAAGTCAACCCCGCAGTATGGATACTGCAGTATGATCTGCGACATCTATCGCCACACTTGTGCAACCTCGGCCATGAGAAGATGGAAACCCTCACCACCACCATGGAAAATCAAAATCTATGACCACCGCCTCAGTCACGGCTCTCGCACACTAGGTGCGCCCAATAAAACTCTACGGTACAACATCGACACCCTCTCCAAGAACCATGCCACCAAGATGGACCGAAAGGCAAAGTCCCCTGATTTCACAACCCGACACCTGTGGAGATGCCCTACCATCTTGGTTTGCAACATCAATCCCCAGGAAAAGTTCTCTCCCACCAATGCCCTCACCATAATCCTTAGCTGACCACCACTGATCCGTTGAGTCGCAAGGGACCCATAAACCCTCACCACCATCATTGCTACACAACAGTGAACCAAAGAATCCATCGCCTTGATACTCACAATAGAGCCTAACATAAATTCATCTCTCGAACAATACCTCCGGCCCAAGGTAACCAACTTCCCATCCCCAGGTAACACAGGCTCCGTCGGTAGGGGTGTTCCCCAAAAAGGGAGCCTAGTCAGAAAGTACACATCCTCCACCACAGTGAAGGCTAGCTGCTCACCTCGCCCCATAAAACAATGAAGATCTAGACTCCACATCTGTATCAAGAACTGTAACAAGTACTCCTGGGCCCAGATCAAGGGGCACTCAAAAAACTTTAGCAGCCCATAAGCTGCCAAAGTAGCACGAACCGCCGGCTCCTCAATAGTCACAACCTCCCTCAGCTGTGACCAGTCCTGCTCTCGTTAATGAACTGGCATCGTCCCAATACTCACCTGCAACCACATAAATCCAATCCTATATCAACCATCTCGAACATAAACACATTAAAATCTCCAAAAAAGATGATTTTTGCACCCGTCAGCCTTGCCTCCAAGGCGCGACTGTTTAAACCCACAGGTGCACACACATGCGCACCTATTCAAACCCATAGGTGTGCACACATGCACGTCTGTTCAACCCAAAGGCATGCACACATGTGCGCCTATTCATCACATAGTCACGCATGAATGCATGCCTATCCAGCATACAGAGGCACCTTCATGTGCCCCTATCACGTACACAGGAGCGCATCACAGTGCACCTGCCCGCCACACAACTACGCACCCATGCACAACTATTGAGCTAACAGGCGCGCATACAGTGCACACCTTTTTTCCCCCTTGGGGTGCACCCATGCACGGGTTATCAGATAATAGGCATGCACCCATGCGCACATATTTCTGGATCTCCCATGCACTGGGGGGCCCACACCCACAAAACTCCTTGTACGACCCTCCGTATAGGCCCTACCCACAAAAGGAAAACCTAATTCTATGCAGGACAATCAGACCACTAACCTGATTCTCACTAGTCCTGAATCGATTGCCTCATTCTCTCGGAGTCTACAAAACTCCTCTGAATATCTCTCATCCAATCACTCTGACAACAGGTACAAATGAGGTGGCAATGTGGGCCCTACAACTATATATAGTCCTTTTTGCCAAACTTCCAAACCCCATTCCAAGAGCTCCGGGTGTTTGTTTTTCGATCCATCTTTAGCCACGGGATCAGTACCCCATCCTCTACCTCAAGACAGTTCCTAGGCCACTTTTCATCCTTAGCCTCTGGGGAGATTTCTTTCCCCTACCCCGTCTAGGTACGCATTCTCATGTTCAAAATTATCAAATAAATGCTTGTATGTTCGATTCTCTTCAGATATTGTTCACGTCGGGTATTTGGTTTTCATGTGTGTAGGTGCTTGGTCATCATACATCATCTCCACCCCTTCAGGTATATAATCAACACTGGTATGTAATCATTCCCTCTGAATCTCAATTGCATCTCCAATCACACCCTCTGAAATTTGCCTTTAGGGTCCCCATATATGGCTTTGCAGTACCACCACCTCCATTTGCGTTTTTTGTACTTTCACCTGGTAGCACTCTCCCCCACATGATTTGTCCCATTCATAGACCCCTTGGCACTTTGACACTCATGTTGTTTTTGACCCTTTAGGGATGGGAGTCCCGATAGTCTTACATCATGTCGTGAATCAGCCACATACTCCTTCTCCTCATTTTGCTAGCCTCCCCAACGGACTCCCAGGATACTTCCTCACGGATTATTTTGACTGCACTCCCACAACATCATTTACCCATCATTAGTCTGCCCATTCTTAGATTGTCCTCCATACATTGCCCTACTACAGAAACCAGCCTATGGGGCCCCCACCCTCCACTTGTTTTTTCCACCAACTTGTGCCACCCGTAGGCCAAGCCATCTTACACTAGGGCACTCGTTTATGTATCTGCATTATTATCCCCATAGATTTTTTCATTCTTTTTGTAATTAAACCATGATTCCTAGCATGTTACATAGCTTTTTGTCATCACCTTTGGTGACTTTCTTGGAAAATGCAACCCATGTCACCCTTGGTTAGGGAACTCCTTATCATCTACTCCTATTGACATTGTCCATATACTCCGAGTATCCCACATGCCACCTACCTCTGCTCTCTGAGTTTGTTCACTTTGTCCCACCTCTGGCACAACTTCTCCCACGTCTTGTTGTCCCCCTGACACTCGACCTAGTTGAACGGTTGCGACCACTTATACTTCGCATATACCCACAACCAAGGGTAGTCTTGAGTCTTCATACATCTTGACTTTGTCCATGTAGCTCCTTAGTTCCTAACCTCACCTAGTAGATCTCATGAAGCCCTTTGCTTCTTGGAGTCGCATCCCCCTTTTTGTCGACATCAGCATAGTTTCCAGAAGGGCGACAGTATCTTGACTCTCATTACCTTTCCAATGAGAGGTCTCGGATGGCACAGGGAGAACCATAATTGTTCCCTGCTGTCATTGACCCCCGTAACATTCAACTTCAACACTTTCTCATGTTACGGTGGGTCTTACTTTGTGACTATTGCAGTTGTCTTATATTTGCCGAAGACCTCTGAACTTGGATGGGTTATCAATGCCTACTAAATCCATGATACTTCTTACAGGTGTCATTGCCTACTATTCAGAGTATGTTCCTCCTCAGAATTGTCCTTTGCCTTTATCATGACCACCTGTGAGGGCGTTGCAGTTGTCTACATCAACACACCGTTTCAGTTACTATACAACACCATTCTTTTTTGAGTTACATGACACGATCATGGGGCATGCCTACCTCATTTGTACACAATTTATTTTTACACACATTATGGAAGGTTGGGTCCTACAGGTTCCCTTCTCCCTCCAACGGGTCACTCTTGATACTCTCACTATCGCTCTCTCTTACAATGACACTCTCAGTAGAAGAAACATTGATGAATTTTGGCTATATGTATGCTCCTAACCTCATCCATCAGGGAGCATCTGTTATCACTGAAATTTCATCTGCAAATGGTTATAGGAATCCAACATCTTCAAACAGTTATGAGTTCACCCATGGACCAAAATTACCAAAAAACGCATTTCCAAAAGGTCCAAAACTATACAACCAGTGATAAAATCAAAGTGAGCTATGACTACACAAGACGTGTGTGCACATGCACCATCCAAAAACGAAAGAAAAGTGCACATGCGCGATTGTGGTCACTTAAAGCCACACACACCTGAGAACGGTGCATTTATGAGATTTGTTGGCCTCCCACCCACTTCTAGTTCAACTTCCAAGTTGATTTGACATCCAAATCTCGACTGGATCCGACTGGGTGGCTGGTCAAAGACCTACAAATGCCCTAAACAACCCCTTTTCACACTAAAATTTGGTTGCACAATACCTCAAAGTGATTCTATAAAACAAGGCCATGGGTGCACTACATTTTCAAGGAATTCATTTACAAGGTTATACTGCTACTATTCTCTTGGGGGATCCTCTTTTCTCATCAAGAGTATACTAACATCATTACATTTGGGCAATCCATCTCACCTTTTGAGTGGATTAGCTGGGGATTCTTTCACCATTTCTTTCAAGTTTTCAAAGTTGTAAGAAGACCTCAAATTGTTGGGGTCCAAGAGCCCTCCCTTGGAGGAAGAAGGGACCCAAAGTCCTCTTTCTTCTCGGTGTTTTCTTTTCACTAATACAATCCTTTCCATTGGTGACATGAGTCTTATTGGTTTTTTGTTTTTATGTCCTTATGCTCAATAGTTTAGTTGTTCTTTCCTTTTCTAGTTTAATTCTTAGCTTAGTATTTTATGTTTCTTTTTCCAACCCTTTCCTTCACTGCTGTCTTTCTTAGCTAACCCAACTAAGCTTGTGAGAACCTCTATTTTTCTCATTCAGGTGACAAAAGAGGTGCAACAATGAGAATCATAACCTAATGCATATTGTTGGCTAAGTGCCCTGCTAAGTATTGTAATCACATATGTGTGTCCCATCTTGGTTGTAGACACCTGAGTCCTACAACCCCCCCCTGCCTCTATCTCAGGTGAGACTTCATCTGCTTCACAGGTGTTGCCGAAAGGGATGGTAGTTAGGGTTTTGTTGGTGTGTTGTTGAAGCATTGAGCCCTGGGTTTGCCCCTATTCCAAAAAATGGTTCTGTTGTCGGGAACTTAAACTTTGATTGCTGGGAACTGAAGAAAAGAGAAATCTATGTGCATAGATTTTTTGTTGTAGTGCATAGTATTCTACTTGACTTGTAAATCTCAGTGCAAAGAAAGGAACTGGATTTGAAGAAAGAAGGTAAGATCTTAAAGTTTTTTTCTCTGGGAAAGGTAAGACAAGTGAATTTTTTTCTTCGAAAGTATGAATCTAGGTATGTTTGATAGATTTTGTTCTATCCTGAATGTAAGGGCCCAGATAGAAGAAAGATTTGATCTAAATAAATTTGATAGAAATAGAGAAAAATATGTTATTCCTATACATAGAAATAACTTTTGGACTAATAAATGGATGCAGGAACCTAGAAAGAATTTTTTTGGATTGCAGGTACAACAATGTGATCCCAGTACACAGTACAAGAGAGGTTGGAACTCATTTAAAAGAAAGAGAGGATTGACACTGTGTTACAATTGTAGAAGATCATGACATATTCCGAAGGAATGTCTTGGTATAGGTCCTAATTGTCTTTGTTGTAAAGCTATTGGTCATGAGGTTGAGGATTTCCCTAGGACGATTGCTAAAGTCAAAAAGATGAATAAGAGACAAGAAAACTATAAAGAAGGTCAAGAGACTAAGGATATGTTAAAGATCAATACAGAAAAAGAGTCAGAGACAATGTTAATACAGTTAAAAGAAGAAATGGATGATCACAGAGACATCAATTTACCAGATATCCTGAAAGAAAAACAATGCATAGTTACAAGAATAGAAGACTTCGACATAGACTATGTATTGGATGAAGAAACACATGTGAATATTATGCCAGAAAGCACTTGGGAAATTTTGGGAAAGCCTGCTATGATACCTTCATTGGGAAGGATAGGCTTGTTTAAAGGAAATATGATAACCCTATATGGAAGAGTTACTAATATACCTATGATTTCTCATGGAACTATGTCTGAAGAAGAATTTGGAGTTATTAGGTTTGTTGAGAACATCGCCCCTTTTCCACTTTTATTAGGGAAGACTTGGATTGAGAAGGATCAGATCATAAGGAAAGTAGAGGAGGAAGCCATATAAAAGAAAAATAAATAACTAAGGGATTTCATAGCTCGAAGAATAGATCGACTGATAGAAGAATGATAAGTTGAGTCGAAGCAGCAGAATAAAAGATAAGTAGTTGTCAACTTTGAAAGAGTGCAAGAATGGTTGAAGGACCTATCCATGCAAGAAGAACGTATGTCCACCCAGGACCTAGTAAGAAAAGAGGTATTACCTTTGAAACCTTTGAAATAACATTGACAGTGCGAAGTTCCCATGCTAAGAAAAGATAAGAATAAGAATGGAAAGAGGAATCCAGAGACTCAAATCACAAGAAAGAAGGCAAGGAAGCTTAGTAAGAAGAAATCTAAGTTAGAAAAACTACTGGAAGTTCCAGAGAAGACTTCGTAGGAGACAGATATGAAAAACTTGAACTTCGTCGGAATAACAAAACAACACAGAATGGGACTTTTCCATGACAAAGCTATATGACCATTGGAGGCACCCCAACTGTTAGAATGATGCTTCAGAATGACTAGAAACGCAGTTATTGCCGGAAATAATGCCATTGGACCATTGAGACTACTCCATAATGGATGGATTCGTATTTATTGAGGCATTCCTACCCATTGGATGAATCCATTATGACATTTCTTATTTAACCCGTCGGACGTTGCGTCGAGACCAATTTTTTCAAACCATGATACCCGAGCTAACAGAGAATCCATTGTATCGCATTGTGATTTCTAGACCTCTCCATTCGTCTGATTACCTCATTTGTCTATTCACCTACCTGAGTTATTTGATTATGAGTGTGCATGTCAGGAGAACGTAGTGCATTAGAGAATTTTGTGGAGGAGATACTTGTAGACCTCATGGCTGAGAGAGTCATTTCTGTAGGACTACAAGCATCATCGACTAGGGGCCTGCAAGCATCCCCCTCGACTGGATGTCGTTCTAGCCGAACCGTGACAAAGAAGAGAAGTAAACATCGTGATGATCTAGCTAACGTGAAGCAAATACCATCAGTCTTGCCTAAATACATACCACCTTTGGTTGGGATAGTTAACCATGATAGTATCCCACATGACTTTGAATACACGCTAATCACCGCATACATATCGAAGGGGATACATGTAGTTGGACCCCAGTTAGGACATATTCCAGCACTGAAGAACAATGACTTCAACCTCGGAGACCGGAAGAACTATGCGATGCTCACACCACATAGGTATTTGATGAAGATGACTGGGAAGAAGCCACGCATAGTATCCCAGCCATGGATAAAGGAGCTCATGAAATCAACTATCCTGAATGTGATGAAGATCCCGCACTTTGGCCAACACCAGGAGGTTAATGCTTGCATTAAAATCCTCCCGTTGTGCTATCATGGAGGCTATTTATGGCTCGACAAGTGTTTTTTTGTGGATCCAACAAGGATCCACTTGATCACAGGACTGAGCATACACATACTAGACCTTCACCAGTTCTACCCAAATAAGGCCTCAGATCGCTCCCTGGCATAATGCATAAAGGAATCCTATGGAAATGTAGAGAAGGGAAAGAAATGCTACAAGGTAGCCTCCATCCAGGATGGTGCAGTGCACCTAGCTTGTCATCTTATATCTAGTAATCTCATTAGAAAGAACCATCCAACACAGGTCACTGGATTTTTAGTAGACCTCAAAGGAAAGTTCATATAAGGCATGTAAATGAACTGGACGAGTTACCTTGTCAACGAGTTGGAGAAGGACTATTGTGAAGCTCAATATCAGGGATATGAGTTTCATTTTAGTTGGATACTGGTATTGATATCATTTGTTTCCTGGCAAATGCTGGAAGGAGCAACCTTCTCGAAAGTTGAGCCATTAGAGCTGTTGGTCACAAGGTTCTCCACCTTGTGGTATAGAAATGACATGTCTAAGCAGTGGTAGTCGAATGCTATCATCCATGCTTACTACCAGCAGTTGAATCATGTCATTGAAGGATTTCCACAAATGAACTTGAAGACACTACATTAGTACAAACCTCTAGCGAAGTTCCATGCATACCGACACTTTTTTTATATCACTTTGCGCATGGATGAAAGTAAGGAGGAGTTGCAGTCCTATTAGGAGCTGACCGATGAATACATGGAGAAGATCACCAAAGAATGGACAACAAAGTTCCTTTTCTTGGTGGAAGATGTAGAACTCTCCAACCTTGACATCATCAAAAGTCCATTGGACACTCAGTTCAAACATGATGGACATACTAGCACGAAGAAAAAGAAGAAAAAGGAGGAAGTGCAGAACATAGAAACTGATGAGGAGGACAACGCCTTAGAGGAAAGTAGGCCTGACTCACATGCAGCAGGAGGAGGAGACGAAGTGAACCAAGAATAAGGAGGGGAATAAGGAGAAAAGAAAGACAAAAAATAAGTTAAACCACTGAAGGATCCCCCTACAGAGGCCGAAACATCAAAGAAAAATAAGGTTTCCCTGCAGAAACCCTCATCACAAAAGAATACTTGAGCCAATAAGCCTCAGTCGAAGAATGTGCTCACAGTGGATGATGTCGATCTCATCATCGTAGCCATGGAGGACACCTCAAAGGATATCCTACAGAGACATGAAGTAAGAAAGAAACACTATATGAAAGAATAGAGAAGGATCTCAAGGACATACAACAAGCTATCCATTCGAGCCGCGCAATACCTACTGCGCCTTCTTCAGCGAAATTGAAGAATTGGGGGATGATCCCACCCAATTATAAAGATTAGTAGATGTAGCAAAGGCTTGAATTCATCAAGTCCAAGAAGAAAACGAGTAGGATACAAAATACGTGAAGCAAGAAAAGGAGGAGGTCTTAGAGAAACTTCAAGTTGCCTAGCACAAGAAAGATGGAATTAGGGAGAATTTCGAAGAGGACAAGGAGAAGATGTAGAAATAAAAGGACCAACTGCTTGTAGAGTAGACTATGGTTAAAGAAGTAATGACTAAATAACTTCACTCTATCTTAAGATTGGCATAGGAGGAACCAGAGTCAACTGAGATACAAGTGGGGAAGCTTGCTGAATCCATTTAACAGCTTTAAGCAAGAATAATGGAGCTAGAAATCCAAGAAGTACCTAGCACTCTGCAAGAAGTGTGTGATCAGAGGGAAGAGGCTTCCAGGAACATAGTAAAAAGAGTTAGGGAACTTGCCTTAGAGTGTAAGCAACTGAGTGATTAGAGTGTGCATACCTATGAGTGCCTTGTAGAAGATTCAGAGATGAATAAACTGGAAGCACAACTCCAATAGGCAAAGCAGTAGGTATCCACCATGCAAGCACAGATGAAGTTTCTTACTGGAGTTGAGAAAATGAAGCGATCATAAGAACAATGCGTAGTCTAGTAGTAGGTTACTGCTATCTAGAGAAAATTCATGGAGGTGACATAGAGACTCCATCTGGTGCAGGACAAAGGCTACACGATTTTTGAAGAGATCGAAGGCCAAGGCTCATAGCTAGACCAAGTAGTTGTGACAGTGGAACAACTCCTGGAAGGGTCTATTACGAAGTAGGTGATTCGGGAGTTCATTGAGCAGGAGGCTCTAGCGAAGCAGGAAGTCAAGGTAGCTCGAGCTAATATCGAGGCCTTCAAAGTAGCACTACCCAAATCTGAGTGACTCAGGATGAGTCACAGGTGAGTGTTGGGGACCTGTTGGCCCTTGACCAAGTTTTGAGGACACATTGGTCATGTTTGCCCAATTTTTGGGACTTCGACAGGGTGGTCGAAGATGGAGCACCCAGGCGAAGCGAAGATCACAGGATCTCACTTGTTTTGTGGAACCAAAAAGGGGTTCATTAGGGTTTTTGTATTAGGGTTTTTGGATGTTGGCCCATGGGTTTACACATGTTTAGGCCTT
The DNA here is from genome assembly GCA_900067695.1 of Picea abies. NCBI lineage: Eukaryota > Viridiplantae > Streptophyta > Pinopsida > Pinales > Pinaceae > Picea > Picea abies. The sequence continues at coordinate 23,079 of CBVK0100228452.1, forward strand.
GTTGTAATTGTATAAATAAGTAGTAGCTAAGCAATGTAGAGGGCGATTGGATTAGTGCATGACTACTAGTAGGGTTGGCTATGTGCAAAGAGTATGATTGGATTAGTGCATGAATACTAGTAGGGTTGTCTATGTGCAAAGTGTATGTTTGGCTTAGTGCAAGATATTTTAAGTTTATTTTGTGCAATCTGGCTGTGTAAAGTAAGGCTTTGTGCAAACAGACTGTGTAGGAGTTGGCTTTTTGCCTTGACCTAGTTTTGGAAAGGAGGATCTAGTGCACAGCTCATAGATCTCATGTTCTCTATGGCTTTGTGCACAGGAGAAGATGAATGTAAGAATGTTGGAGACTAATAAAGAATAAGAAGAAGAATTTGGTGGACGTAGCCCCACACTGGGGTGAACCACATATATCTTGTGTCCTGATGTGCTTTGTGTGATGTTGATTATGTGATTATTTTCTTAGTGTTGTTGATGTTATGTATAAAGAATGCATATGATGTTGTAGCTTAGTGCTTAATGATGTGAATGAATGCCAGATCTGAGATAATGTTGTGTGCTAAGTAATTGGAAGTGTTATATATTGATTATTACTGCGTTGTTCTGTAATAAGGGTTAGTCTGTGTACATGAGAATCATAACCTAATTCGTATTGTTGGCTAAGTGCCCTGCTAAGTATTGTAATCATAGATCTGTGTCCCAGCTTGGTTATAGACACCTGAGTCCTACAATCCCCCCTGCCTCTACCTCGGGTGAGACTTCATCTACTTCGCAAGTGTTGCTGAAAGGGCCGGTAGTTAGGGTTTTGTTGGTGCATTGTTGAAGCGTTGAACCCTGGGTCTACCCCTATTCCAACATGTTGCAGGAGTGGTTATTGAGGTTGAAGGACAACCACCCTATGAATTGGTTCATATAGCTAGAGTGGCATCCTGTGGAGATCACAAATTTATAGCAAGTTAATAAAAAATTCACACGCGCAATTGATTTCTGGTTAGACAATATTGTTTCAGGGTTTGTTACCAAATTTGTAGTAGATATCGTGAAGTCCTACACCACTACAGAGCATGATATTCCAAAGGGACCCATAGGTAGGTACATAAGATCATTGTATACTTCAATCAATATGTTATTGTACGATAAAGGTGTGAAGACCATGGAATCAGACAACTAAACTTCCCTGCGTGCATGGGAGAGGGGGGGAAGCACTGACAGGAGGTTGAAATATGGATAGGGAGATGGATAAGGGAAAGAAGAAGGAGGCCATGGACCCAATCATGATGGAAGAGGACCAAATAAAGAAGATAATGGAAAAAGATAGAAAGACGTGCAACGAAATACCTTACCAATATAAGATGAATTACAAGAAGAGAGACATAGCTGACAAAGAGGGATTGGAGAGTGATAAATAAGAGGTAGAGGATCTTTAGGCTGTGGAGAAGATTGAGGAAATATTGCACGCAACATACAAAAGTAGAACAAGAGGTCCAAGGTTAGGAACATAAGGAATAAATATAATATATATCACCGTCAATGTGGAACCTACAACCCCACATGCAACTAATACACTTGAAATAACACTATCATTTAGACAACCGAATTTTAGTGGAAGAAGAGAAATAGGACATGGGTTGAATCAAGGAAAATCTATTGGATATCTTGGTGCATGCATTTGGCATGTGGTTGAGCTACATATTGGGACATGTATTTGATGATTTAATGAGGTGGTTATATTGTACATCATTGATGAGTCATAGCTTGATCTATATTTTGTGCATGGTTGATGCACTTTCTTGGTATAGGTGGTGATACATGTTTAGTGAAATGATGATGCACTCATAGATAGTATTTGTTTGAGGGTGATAGTACTTGACTAAAATA